>JAYMFT010262247.1:0-24362 GCA_038088735.1 Panulirus argus
CTCAGCCAGGTACCCATTTTATCAACCAGCTCCTAACGGAGGATGAACAGCTGGGGTAACTGTGAACAGAGCTTTTTTACTTAAAAATGTTTATATTTAAATTGAAATTTCTCTTTAAGCGGCATTACCGCTGTTAATTTCACTCCAGTGGGTCCTGATTACTAGTTAACCCCGAAAATATGTCACACCTTATTTGAAATTTGTTCTAAAAAGGACCACATGTTTTGTTGCGCTCTTAATATTTATTCAGTTCTTCCGAGCGGAAAGAATAATCCCTTCACCTACTCGAGCGTCGAGAACCAGCTTGGCTAAAACAGTTCAAAGTCTTTTCCGTTGAAAACGTGATAGTTCAACTCCAATGGCTGTAATTTTGTCGTCCCATGCAATTTTGTAAATCATAATCATCTACCGGGCTAGGCTTTTCTCTCACTGCTTATCTCTACAGCTTTACAATGCCTCATTACCCCCACCATTTGCTTTATTACCAATTTTCTTTGACAATGAAGGACTGCTGCTTTAAGGCAACTCCTTCATTACTCCAGCTTCGCTACCATCTACGTTTTCAGGTTTTGATAATAATTCCATCCAGCTGTTGACTGCTTCATTATCTGAAGAGGTAACCTGTATCGTCCTTAATAGAATCCACCCGGTTTTTTCCTATGAATCTGTTTTACTCGTCCATTGAAATCCAGATGGTTTGTCAGGAAAGCAGTTTTCTCCCCAGGATCCATGTTGTTTCCCACTTGGGGCGATTATGTCAGTCAAATATTCCTCTGGCTGCTTCACGATTATCTTCTCTCATATCTTGCTCTGTAAAGTTTACCGATCTATCCTTACTGAAGGCTATTTTCTCATAATTGACGACGTGTTATTTCGATGGGATCATCCCCCGTGAAGGTGTAGTTATTTTGCTAAGGCGATGAGTGTTTGTCTGTCTGTCTTGGTGTGGCTCACCTCCTGCAAGAATAGCTTCAAGATTTATATTTCCGGTGCAGCACTTTCCTTAACAGTTTGCGTGGCGTGTTGCCAACCCGTCTAGCATGCTGGATCCGTCAAGGTGAGAAGCAGGAAGGAATCCTTTGTCTCGCTTCACAAACCAGCTATTGTTTGTTTAGAAGAATCACCACTGAAACTCTTGCTTGTAACTACAACCAGGTATATAGAACTACAGAATCCTGTGACAAAATATCGAGATAGCTTCGTAACGTTTGGTTCGCTGATGCAAAAGATTCATCTGCCCTCACAAATGTACCGTCACACATGACATGCATAAGTACAATCGGAGTTTGTCCTCCGTCATTGCCTGCCTTTATGGTCTGTACAGAAGGCAGTGTACCGGGGAAGGTGTCGGCGTCAGGTTCTTGGGTACACACACCCTGTGTTTGGCATGGCCGACCGATCGTGACGTCATGAGAGCGGGAACTTTGAATTGAAGTTCGTACGTTTGATCCTGACCCTAAGAGCACGACGGGATGACCCCTTGAACACGACGGTGTGACCCTTGAGCACGACGGTACGACCCCTTGGGCACGACGGTGTGACCCCTGAGCATGATGGTACAAACAGAGAGTAAAGGACATACCACGCTGCCCAGCCATTGTACCTTCGTGTCCAAGGAGTCATACCTTGTGCTCATGGGGTCAGAAGGCCTTTTTTAACTGTGTCCATCCGCAGAGGTGTTGATGAAGATGGCCGTAAGTACACGATGGGGTCAGAGGAGGGCTGCTCAAATGGATTGACAGTTATCTAACCGGGAGGGAACTGAGAACACCACGCCAGGGAAGCCTTCTCAAGCTGGGTCAGGGTTATAAGCTCCACATCAGGTGGATTCATAACGGAATATGTTTGCTGACGATGCGAGAATCATGGAAGGGAGCGCGGAAAAGAAGGAACTGCAAAATACTGCAAAGGGATGCTGACAAAATGTACAGTAGTAGACGTACAGATGGTTTATGAGGGATCGTAAAGGTGAAAAAGCTGAGGAGAAAGATATACAAGACGTGTTTTTACCATGAACTGGGATACTCCGCAGTTCTGGTCTCGCACGAGTCAATGGGAACGATCCAAAAGCCTGCAGCAGCTGAGGCAATAACGATTCATAAATTTCCTAGGCTATGACGACCGACCTCAACACTGGACAGTTCCTCGACATTACCGACGTGCAGTGTAAGAGGGAACGTTAACCGGAAGCTGGACTAGGGAAGACTACACAGCCAACCCAGACCGGCATAACAGAGTCCAACAACGAACACGGGATGGGATCAAATAAAGAAGAGAGACCTTAAACAAACTGCACAACAGAACACGGAAGATGGATCGATACAGTGCGTGATAGTCATAACATCGCAATATACTGCTGAAGGAAGGTGGAAGAAGCAAACACACACACACAAGGAAAATAGGTTACATTGAGCTTACGAAGTGTCAAGCAACATACACGTGAACTGAGCCGTCAGTCGGGGTCTCGGGTCTCCAAGTTTCGCATGAAAAATAAGATTCAACTATTCTTTTACAGTCCATCTATTCATTCATGAATGATGCATATAATAAAAAGATAACTGGATCTTATGTGCGTGTGTTATTTGTACTTGTTAGATGGTTAAACTCGTACGTGAATGCCCATGTGATTTATGTGGTAAATAATTAAAGTCCAGGTATAATTATGTCTTGCGATCAAAATCATCCTCTTTGAGACCTCATAACATCCTTCCTGGATATACTCTCGAAACCCCCTTAAGTATGGAAAAGGGGTTTACACATACAAGATAACTTGATTTTTGTACACTTCTTTAACCTTATATAAAACCACGATGGACAAGGAGAAACTAATGCACTATATACGTTTCTGAAACACTTCAAGAAGCAGGAGGGTTGTGAGGCCACAATATTTGAACTTAACGTGAAGACTGCTACATTCTTTTGTTGTTTGATAGGCTGCCATGGACTTGATTGATACGTTACCGAAGCGTCTGACTGGCCATCAAGGGGCTGTTTGACAAGCTATCAAGTTGTTTGATAGGCTACCATGGAGTTGTTTGATAAGCTGGCAAGGCGTTATTTATGCTATATCTAGTTGTTTTATGGGCTACCAAGAATTGTGAGTTACGTTACCCAGTTGTTTGATAGACTAATGTGTTTGACTGGCTACTAAAGACCTGTTAAACAGGCTACCAAGAAGTCGTTTGATAGGCTACCACGGAGTTTCTGATATGCTGTGAATAAGTTGCTCGATAAACTACCAAACAGACTGAATCGCCACTCACACGGACGCTCCATGTTGCGGGAAATTACATTCCTGATCGTGTCTGGCCGTTGACGATGCGTATCACAATGGGTTTACGGGAGTCGTTTTTTCATAAGTGTGTATTTTGTTTGACCTCAGTAACTGTCCTGTCCTGCTATATCCGGACAGCACGTGAGAAGCTGAATGCAAACTCCTCAGTCAAGACAGTCAAATCACCAAGGCTGTAAGTTAATGGGAATTCTGCAGATGTGTGAAAACTCAGAGGATGTTCGTGTGAGAGGGAGAGCGAGCCAGTGTGTATTACTGGCTCAGAATAGACCGTTATGTAACCAATGGTAACACCCCACACAAGCGGTGCCACGGGCACTACTCCACGTACACTAACTAACTAGCCTCAGTAACAGAATTTAGAGACGGTGTTATCAACACACACATATCCACAGATAAGGAAAAAAAAAGCCTCTTTTCATTTGGTACTCAATACGTAAAGCCTCACAAACTTTATTGCATCTGACACAATGATATATATATATATATATATATATATATATATATATATATATATATATTACTTTGTCCACAAGTTAATTTCTGTACACCAAAATATCAGAAAATCCAGAACCCAATTCACACAATTTCCTCAAGTAATTCTTAGGAAACTACAAAATGTATCATGGAAACAAGGCATATAGTTTTAGAAAACTGTATGACAAAGATCTTATAAACGAGATATTTGTATGTGGAGGAGGGTAAAAGCAAATGAAATAGTCAAACTGTATATATATGAAAGGCACTCGACTTAGAAGCCACAAGTACTTGTGGAACTCAAGTGGGTGCAGACAGTACATATGACTCAGCTGTGCCAGTTCTCGACAACATAATGGTGACACTTGACAAGTTTCAGTTCGGTCTATACAAGGGGGTGGGACAATCTAAGCACAAATCACACGTAATCTAACCTCAGCACCCCACCAGACTTATCCAAGCCTTACCTAACCGCCTTTCCTTGACCATACCTAACTAACAGGGACTAACCCGACCCGTTCAGACGACTGGTCCAACTCTTGTCTCTCCCTGCTAACTTTGCGACAATGCCAAACCACATAACCACTTTCTAAGCGATTTTTTTTTTTACATCGTTTTAGAGAATTAGAAGGCTGTAGTCTAGATAAATATAGGTTGTACCCACGGGCCTTGGTTTGGTGGGCGCGCCAGAGCCAGGTGGGGAGACCCGGTTGTGCTTGTGGTTACGAAACTCCCGCCCTGAAAATAAAAACTCCGCCGATGACAACATTGCCATACTCAAGTTGGTTCTGTGACGTAGCGAAGCGTCGTATCTTGAAGCTTGCAGTCAATTGATTATTACAGACAGCTTGCTGAGGCGTCATTTACGACAGTACGTTTACTTCGTAATATTCGTGCGTTAGTATTTGAAGAACTACACGCACTGCTTACATTTTTCAGCTTGATGTCCACTTAAAAAAAGATTATTTTTTCTCCCCTTTTTCAACTGTCTATCTTTGTACACATTTACACTGGCCTAGATGAGAGGTCTTTTGTCTGTGACCAAAGACTTCGAAAAAGAAAAATCCAGGAAAAATACTGCTTAAGAACCCACAGAAATTAGTAGATCAGTTTGTGAACAAGGCTCAACAAGCAGTATACGAGTAGGGGCGCGTATTCTTGGAGGCTCTCCGACTTCCTGTATGTCATTAAGGCAGAAGCCAACCTTATGTCAAACATCCGAAGTAGAGAAATTCATTAACGGCCACCTTGAGTAAACGTCACTGTTATCAGATAAAGAATGACTTGACAACTCGACACGTTTCGTTCGGAGGGTGGACCAATAGGGAGCGGGGAAGCCAGGACGCCAGGGCCGCGCTTCCACCAATAGGGAAGCTTCCCGGGCACCTGGCAGTTGGCGGTTGTCTTTTGTACTTTATTCCTCGCTGGGCGGGAGCCGGCCGGCCCGGCGCAGGAAGTCACCACGTGCCTGAATCAGTAATTTATGAAACGTTGCCTCAATCATCAGGGCCACCGATCCTGTACCCATCCTTATATGGTACTAAGAATAAAAAAAAAGGAAATCGCTTCTATGTATAGTGGCTCACAGTCTTAAGACGCGCAAATTTTGAGGTGCCTTGTGACAGAGCACCATTAATTTCTAGCCTTTTTCCAGCGATTCTTTTGCTTCCAGGGTGTCTCCTCCTAGTATCTAACTCTCCTCTGTAATCATTTAAACTCCCGGTCTTAAAGGAAACTGCCCACAAAGGGAAAAGGCCAAATCTTTTTCGACTTTTCAACAACTGTCTGTCTACACTCGGTCGCTGCGGGAGTACTAGAAACCCTGGAGGACCCAGTTGCCTGTAAAGGTCAACAGAGCCACTAGAAGATCGTGAACAATTTCCGGTCCGTCAGTCAGTCCGACGCATAGTGAAACATTTGACTTCCAATGATTAACCGGGGGAATTATGATCACACAGCATTAAAGAAAATGATATGGAAACGAACTGGTGGTGGGTGGCAGTGGTGTACATTCACAGTGAGATGATTAAAGGTCATTATTAAGGTCCGTTCTAGCAAGATCAGAAAACGGGAACATTATTATTAAGACGCTGTGGATTTGACTTTGGTACTGTAAACAAAAGCCTCAGCACTAAAAAAGTTACTGAAGGAAATAGGTCTTTTATTTTTACTTAAGATTAGTTAGAATTGAGTTAAACGATGGGCTGGCCGAGTGGAGAACTTGTTATACGAAATAAGAACGCATAAAAAAGTTTTTAAAAAACTAACCAAACCAATAAGTGTAGCTGGTGAATGGCATAAGCTATGAGAGGGAATAATGAATGCGGACAGCATATGTAAATTAAAAATATCTCTAATAAGAGAAAGTTCAGGATTTGGGGTAACACGAGTGTAGACCTCTATCCCTCTACAGAACAATATCATAGCCAGTGGACGGAAAAGAGTACAACGTTGTCAAGAGTCTTCCCCATCCTAAAGCGAGCTCACCCTAACCAGCTCCTGCTTGGAGCACAACTTCGAAAAGCTGCAGGAGCCACTTATGAAGTCTTAGGGTCATGACAGTGAGTGCGTACAGCACTTTACTGACAAACCGACATTCAGTAACAGACACACAACGTAAGTATTTGTGACGCATAACCGAAAAGGAGACAAAATTTACCAATACAAAATGGTCGAACTCCTGACGTACAAATGTCCGAGTTACGGCCACTGAAGTCTACGTTTGTCAAGTCAATTCAGGATTGCATTGTGACAATGTATTGAGGTCATATAGGGTGTGGGATTTTAGGTGTAAATCTTGCAACTTCATCAATTTCAAGTTTTCTCAAACCGTTCTGGGGACTGCTGAGCAAATTTATTCACCTGGCGCTTGTTCGGATTCTATAAAGCTTATTCCATTCGTATGTCCACATACAAAGAGGATGATGCTGTAACAAAACTAGAAATGCTTATTATCCTTTATGCAATCTATTCCTTTTGCCGGTACGTCTCATAACGTCTGAATCCAAATCTAAGTTTCGCAGGTACGTTGTGCGAGCTCAGATGGCTACATTGACTTCGGGCTTATAAGATCTTCCCCGCACAGGGTCAGATTCTTATCTCATTAAAAATATGAACTCACTGTTTACCTTGCCAACCAAATGAAAGAACATGGCAAAGATGAATAGATTACTCAACATTTTTCATTAGAATACGTGATAATATCGAGATCTTGGCTAGTTAATAAAGTATTTGATTCTTAAAAGTGAATTTCATTTGATTTCCACATTTTACAATATTATAGTATATAACTTTACCCCACACTTTCCTTATCACTCATGACGAGTAAATTAGCAACGAAAGAGCATTAAAGGGGAGTAAAACAAAATCCCACACTCTTATATCCTTAAAATAGCATCAAAATTCTACGAAAAACTAAAATAGCAAACTTAGAAGAGTGGCGTCTGTATTCTGGATTTTTAACCTCATATTCACTGTAAGGTCACTACACCACAGTCTCTGCTGCACTCACTACAGTCTCTGCTGCACTTCATACTCTCCTGATGACTCCTGAACTATTGGCCCGCAAACGTAAATCTTGGAATTGCCGTGAATTTCTAGTTCTCTCAATTCCCATGTGTCTTACCCTAGCCCACAAGTACATAAAGCAGATAACTTACCTCGTTATTGGACTCGACGTACATTAAATGCCCATTTGAGATCCCATTCAGCATCGAAGAACAGGTCACAGGCCGAGTGGTCTTGTTTACCTACATCAACCAATGTAAACAACGTCACTGGATCACTCATGCAGAAGGAAGGGCTACTCTGGGGGTCACTCATGCATCGACATTCAGATCCTAGATGGCGTTAGTGGCGAAATTTGACGACTCCTTGCTGTTGTTTCTTACGTTATGCCATCTGCAAAGCCATTCTAATGACGAAATGTAACTATTCAACAGGAGTTGCTCCGAGGACTCTGTTCATTGTTAACCACAGAAAATATTGATCTGGCTGAGAATGACAGTTATTAACGAGGATATCTTAACAATAGTTTTTGTCTTTTGTGATCAATTAGAAATAAGTAATATGAGCAAAGTGTAAAATCCTTTTCTTGTAACTGCATTTGACCACTGGGTCTATACATGGGAATCAAGTAATAACACAAGATATGTACATGCTGTCTTTATATTTCCATAACATTACACTCTTGTGATTTGTCTTACCATTGATTGTGTGACCAAAAAAAAAAAGCATCATAATATATTCAAGTATACAAACATTATCTATATTTGTCTCTAGATGTGCAAGTCATTACATGGTGTACACAGCTGGGTATTACTTCAGTGCATCACACGTTATGTAGAACAGATCCCAAAGGTCTGTCAGTGATGTTGATAATGTTGTCCCATATAGAGTGTGTGCCTGGACACCTATGATATATTGTTCAATATATAAATACCTTAGGTTGTGCGATTTCTGGAGATGGTCAAGTTAAAGAAAAATGATTGGGGGTAATATATTGAGAAGAGAAAATTTTCTAATTGGGAATGGAGGGTGTAGAAGCATTTCATTAGATCAGGAAATGTATATGCTTTTCAGAAGGTACCGTTGTACAGGATGACTGGAAAGGATTAGATATATTATGACGGCCAGGGGAAGAGTAACGTCGGAGGAACTGGGGAAGATGGCAAGAAGTGAGGAAAAATGAGGAGATTTGACATGAGGAGAGATATGAAGGGTCGCAAATGTTTCTAAGAAGGAAGGAAGGGTAGATAACGTTCCAGGAAAGGTAGGGGAGACCAAAGGTAAAAAAAAGGTAAGGAAGCAGGGAAACTTGGGGGACCTGATAGGGAAGAAAAGGTTAGGAGGACTTGCCAAAGGAAGAAAAACTAGGGAAGCACTTTTGTTGCAAAGAAAGTGAAGAAGAAAGATAAGGAAGGTATGCAGAAGGCAAGAAGTAAGATTAGCATAAAGAAAGAGGAAGTAGGAAGATCTGGACGCTGACAGGAAAAGGTGGTGTGATCATTTACGAAAAGCAGCTGAAGAGGAAATATTCTGGGATCACATGAAATGTAAGCATTTTCTGTAAAGATATGGTGTGAATGGAGAGACGTTGGTTTCATTCGACGAACCAACATAGAATGTAAAGTGGAAAAGCAAGAAGCTCTCGAGTAAATATTGAGGTTTCTGTGTCACTCTAACGACCTGGACTAAGGGTTGAGGACAAGTGATTTTGAGAGGCTTGTATGTAATTGATCCGCCTAATGGAATTGGGAACGGGTTTAATGATAACCATGAGGGAGAAATAGAAAAAGAACATCGGTCGAAGGTTTGGAGAGATTGAGGGAAGTGGCAGGTGGTGAATGGTACGTTGTATTGGCAAAATGAACTACTTCACCACTATGGAAGGTTAGGCCAGCGAGGAAGAAAGTAAAGAGAGGTGCTGTGAACTGGCAGGAGTCAGAAAACAGGGAAAAGGTAAGGAAAGAAAAGACAAGGATGACAAGCACAGAGCTAAGAAAAGTCGAAAGGCAGAGTGAAAAAAAGCTAGGAATAAGAACTGATGGTGATGTTTATGAAAAATTTTAAGGAGAGAAAAAAATAGACAAAGATATAATTTATTTGCCTACCAGAGTCAGTTGAAGCTGACTGGCTTGACACCATCTCCTCAGGCTAAATGGCTACACGTATGAAACAAATTTACATCAGTTGGTCATGAACGAATTCAACTTGCAGACACGTCATATTTTGATATGAAATCTGGAGAAAGAAAGTACCACGTATATATATGACAGAGTGCGGTTCAGGCAAAACCAAACACTAGAGCCAGAGCCATATACAGTACTAAAGAAATGCAAGGCAAGACAAGAATATATAGCAAAACAATCACTGAAATAAAGACTGGTACTTGTTACAGATATGCGTGTATTCTCCTTGTTATTGGATTTTGCTTTTAAAAATTAAGAAGCATTTGCAGTGGGACTTAAAATTATATTCCTACAAGTTTTAGTGCAAGGAATTTAGGACATGTTTATAGAGAGGGCATAGGTTGTATGTATCAAAAGGGGAAGAAAAGAATATAAGAAAATTTCAATAATTATTTCAGACAAGACAAGAAAGGGATTCCTGGTCCAAAGTAACTCTAATAAAAGAGATAGAGAATACCTTTACAAGAGTGAAGTTGCACACAGAAATTCTTGGAGTGAATCAATATAGCATAGACAGTCTATCAGATCATAGGCTTATAATCAATGGCTGTATACAGCTAACTTCTAAAACTTTGTGTAATAATCTGATAAGTTTTATGGAGTGTACCAATTGAACAGGCCGGTTGATTTGTATAAAAAAGATTGTGGAGTTAATAGAGGTGTGTGGGAATGGTACGTGGAAAGTAGAGAGGAACGTGTGACTAAAATGTTACATAGATATTAAGGAAGTAGAAGAAAAAAATCTGAACTGCACAGACACAAAAGTCTGTGGGAGAAGAATTACAGAAACTCAACAACAATGACAGCATAGAAGTGGAGGTGGGAAAGAGTGTCAAGCATGACAGGCATAGTAAAGACAGCAAATTGCATTGACCTATATGATGTGACAGAATAATGTATGCATTCATACATAACTACTTTTCTTCACTTTAGGAATAAAGACAAATATATCATTTAATTAGATAACATTCTAAATTAGCAATTCAAATGCCAATATTTTAAGGAAATGTAACTCTTCATGGTAAACTATTGAAGGAAATAAGGCTAACATTAGAAGAAATAGAAAAACAGAGCATGAAGACAAAGACAGAATAAAAGAAAGGAGAATTAAGATATATGTCAATAGATGTGATTTTATATAAAAAAAAAAAGAATATCAAGGAAAATACACTAATATTGCAAATGAAGACATGTTCAGTTTATGTTAAAGGTGACAGAATGGAAGGAGAAAGTGCTGATTCTACTCAGCAATTTTGTACAAGTGCAGCCAGCAAATCCATGACATAATATGAGTTTGAGGGATTTTCTTTGTTTGTGTGTGTAAATGTGTGTGTGTGTGTGTGTGTGTGTGTGTGTGTGTGTATCTACACACACAAGCAACAGCTTGAATTCATCGAAATGAATATTACATTTTCTGAGGATGTTCCAAATATTTGATTAAACAGTAACCTAATTAGCTAACAATATTTCAACAAACTAATGAGCTATGATATTTATAAGTAATTCGTGGCGAACCGCCCATCAGAGCAGAGACAAGTTACTTATTGTAGCACATTTTCCCAATGAACACTGACAGATCAACATGGCAAGTGGTATGTACATACAGCAGGTCTCCTCCTGCGACGGGCTTTTATTCGTCCCACAGAACGCCCGTCCTCAGGACTGACAAACGTTGTGTTGGTCTGGGTGCCATTGCCAACTTTTATCATTCATTGCATCTTACTTATTACTTACACATATCACAAGATTTTATGGGAGAAGTGTGTTCTAATAACATTACATAAATATTTCTATGAAAAAATATGAGGACCTTTCTTTTTTCAGGGGGAGTTAAACTTCCAATGAATATACTCAACATATTTGCACAATGCTAAGTAGGATCTCATTTAGAACCATCACAGAAGGTAATAATATGTGCTGAATCTTTAATTACAGAGAAGGATGTATTTACACAAACCTGCCAATCCTTCCCTTGCAACTGTGTTTCTCTATAACTGATACAAGAAAGTCATGAAGCTTTGTGTTGTTGGTATAAGAAAGAATTTATTTATGAAATTGAAAGAAATGCTCACAGTACCTGGAGTACACACCAGTCATAATGGTATATACTCATGAAATTTTTGGCAAGAAAAAGAAACTATATTCTATATGCGTAAAATGATTTTGCACCAGAAATCAGTTTACCCTCAAAATGAAAAAAAGTAATAATGCTCTACTTGGTATATAGTTTTCTCCACTGTTAACCAGAATATTTTACAAAAATATATGGGGTTTACAGCATTTTTTTTATAGCTCTATCCTGTACAAATGGTGTCATTACAGAAAATGCAGTTTGATGCAGAAGTTAACTTTGGTTCACAAATTTAGAGACAGAATTTTAAGACGATTCGTCGGTAAAAATACTCTCATTAAAATCCGTATGAGATTAGCTTCTCAGAAGCTAATTCACGTGAAGCACTACTACCTTAGTGAGAGGAAAATGTGACACAAAATAACTTCATGAGGGAGCATGCATTTTGAGTGAGTATTCCCTTACGTCACTCGTAGAATGAGATATATAATGCTATCCACTCAGATGTCAGCTGGTGGTGGTGGTCCGAAACTTATTCATGAGGTCAGTGCGAGAGGTTCTGACTGACATCCACACGTTGGCTTCTGACCTTTTTTTTATTCTTTTGTGACCTTGGCCGGAGATTATGTGACATGATGCTCATGTTTTATACCATCAATTGTTTACTCGCAGAGGTACCTTTTTATTGTCACGACAATCATAGTTTTCAGTTGTTTCTTTTCTTCAGTTTATGGAGTATAACTTAGAGGGGAATGACTGACTATTCTAGAAATTGACAAGAGAGAATCGCATAGCGATCTGACCTTTTAGAAATGATATATTAGTAATAACTCTATTTTATATTAGGGTCAATAAAATAAATATATATATATATATATGTAACTCTGTTTCACTCGGAATATAGATACCGTATGTAGGCAGTGCCATAAATGTGCCCTTAACCGAGGCAATTGTGGACTTTACGTATTTTTTCACATATTTAATGTATTCTAAAGTCTACCCTTCATCAATAAACATATATACAAATGCTGGTCAAGGTGGGAACCAGAGATGGAAGATGCGAAGGGGGAAAAAAGAGGATAGAAGAATCTAATTGGGAGCTTTTCAATGACAAGTTGGACTAAATTATCCAAATACATTCATTCGTCTGCCCATCCTATCATCAGATGACGATAGATAGGCTGTTACCTGCAGTCAAAGCAGGATAATGCAGGATGATAGATGTAGTCGTCTCAGACGTAAGTGACTGACTGTCGTAAATCTCTCCACAGTCTGACTACAGCAGTTATTCAAACGATCTGGTACCGGAGCCTCAGTTCAAAATGTTTGGTGAAGTATTCTGCTTGTTTGTTCGCCTCTTTCAGAGGCAGGCGCTATTTACTCGCTTAATGTGGAGGAAAGCAATTTCAAAAAAGTGAAAAAAAAAAAAAGAATGAGTAAACCTCCATCACTCAAGGTGATCTATACAGGTCAAGATGATCAGATGTATATATATATAAGGAAGATGGAGAAAGAGGAAGAAGCAATAGTTAGAGGAGGAAGATATCGATGGTGACTTGGAGACCCTGTGGCTGATTAATGAACGAGGCTGTTGCACAGATGCAAGTTAAAAGAAAAATAGGAAGCCATGATCGAGAGGAAGGAGACTATCAGGAAAAAGAAAAAAATAATCCTCTTCTCTTTGTGTTTCCAAGACTGATGACAACTGTGCCATCTATTACCTAGAGGCAGTCATGGGAATCAAGTCGAAGCTGAGCAGCTTTGGGTAGTGCTTGATACAAACTTTTAATCTGTCATTCAGATCTGACTGACAGCGGTGGGAAACATATGTACCCATCAAAGAAACACTGGAAGAAGTGAAAGCAACAGATTAAAAGAACTTCGAAATGAACAGTTGGTTAGAACATTGAAAGAAAATCAGTGTAACAAAAAATTAAATCTAACAATAACATCAGCAGTATACCATTAAATGAATATATATATATATATATATATATATATGAAGGAAAACAGGCATTACTGGGCTTCTCATGCTTGAGGTCACATCATCAGTTGACCAAACAGTGTACAATTTCCCTTAAAAGGAACTTCTCTCCTCAAAGGAATCCATACTGTCCCTGCTACTGAGTGTAGCGACGCCTTGAAAATCCAGAGTCTTGGGGTTGAATAAAGATAATCATAAAGATAAAGAGGAACAGAAACATAAATGACAAATGATTTTGCTGATTGCGACTGGAGCCAAATTTGCATAAACCTTGCTTCTGGTATTCATTTATGATCATGTATATAAGAACTTTCATTTGTACTGTTTCACTATCAAAATGGTAACCAAGAATTCTGATCTGCTACAGGGGGATACCCGTGGCTTATAAAAATCTTTTAGAATGAACTTGCTGCTTAAAATCTTAACACAGGATTATGTAAAGGACTTTATAATTTAGAGTAACCAGAGCTCTGTATCTTTTAATCTATGCGGTTACAAGAAAAGATTCGAGAGCGGTTTGAGCCACCTCACGAGGCAAATGTGAAATGAGCCAGAAGAAAAATACATTGCCAAAGTATATCTCTATCAACCGATCGCCTCCTAAATGAAGAAGTCTTCCCTCTTAGGATCGAATGAGACGGCGCACGTCCTCTATCGGCAGTTCTGAAGGGGGAGCTCTACCAAAACATACCACAGTAATCTAAAACATACCACAGTAATCTAGTCTCTAGAAACAGATCTCAGGAACTCCAACAGATAATGTGTTAAGGTAAGAAATCACAACAGCCAAACTCTTTTTTGAATCGAGGGAACGCTATTGTAAGCCATGAGACTGGAAGGGTAACAGACTGAGAGTAATGAAGGTTCCAGGGAAGATGGGTAATATCTGAGGGTGGTTAGGAATTTTGGCCAGCATTTCAGTGTAAAATAAAAAGGATAGCGTCTCTGACATTACTCTACATTTGATCTCCATATTCACTCTCACCAGATAGCTAACAAACTCCACCAGTACATCTCAAAAACAGATCACTGTTATTCATCACGTAATATATATATATCTCCATGAACTATAACTCTATTTTTGCTACTGTATAGGCATCTGTCTATGAGCTTTATTTATAGCGACGTATAAAAAACCTTTCAGAAACAGACATTCAGGGAACACATCTTGAAGACTTGTAGTAGTCACTCCTTGTTGCCCATGAAGTGCTGTAAGAAGTCAATAGGGAGAGGGAATATGATGGTCGAATTTTTCTCAGCAGAAATTGTGTTGAGCGTCTGCAAGAGAAAGAGAACGGTAACTCAAACTGGATTACTTATATGTCATAAGTCTTAAGCAGTAGAAAAGACATAGATGAAGATGATAATTATGATGAAGATATAGAACATTTTGAATGGGGTTGAAGATACGTACATCAGTTTCAAAGGACATATATTGAAAAAGGACTTTGCAACCGGATGGAAATAGCCCTACATTTTGTGAATGACACAAGTATGAGAAATTCAAAATATTACGAACAAGTCTGGCAAGAAGACACTTTAACAAGGGACATTTTTCTTTTTTTTTTTTTGATTAAAAGGTGGTACCAAAACCAAACATAATGAATGATTCACATTTCAAGTAAGTAAGTATAACATCCAAAACACTTCATTGACACAGTTAATGACACAACAGTATTGTGAGATGCAGCAAACTTATACATATTACAAATCAAAACTATGGAAAGAAGAAAATGGAATGAAAGTGAATCATGACCAATTATTTGTATCTAGTGACTAACTGGAACTTAATGTGGGAAAGAAATATCAATACAGACGCCAGCATGAGAGTTCTAAACATGGAGGCTGGAATATTGTGAATCATGAGCGCCATGCACGTGATTCTCAATGCCTATTTATCTTTTAATTAGATGCAACGTTACAATCAAACTGTTAACCTCTGAACGTCATCATTGTTGAACATGCACATGGACAAAGGCTGCCAGGAGGTCATTTCATGTCACTCGTACGAAAACCCGATCTCAGGACCTGTGATATCTACAGTATTTGTGTTAAGGCCCAGGGCCTAACGCTAGGATTCCTTTGGGTGTGATTACTCTGACATCTGACCCCACGGTCCTTATAGGTCAGGGGGTCGTCAAAGGCCAGGCAGCCAAACCCAAGTGGGTAGTTAAAGTCTTCCGTAAGAAGTTAATGGCTCACCGCGCCTTTATACTGAGAAAGGAATTAAATGGTGAGAACCTTTATTGTAAAAGCCATTTTAACGTTTCCTCCTGAGTGCCTTATTAGATCGATCAAATGGAAAATGACCCTCCTGGAGGAGGAGGAGGCGCCGCATCCTCGGCTCCACCAACACCTACCTGAAGGTACCGTAGCTGTAGTGCCGCCGGGGAGAGGGAGATGACCTCAGCTGCCTCCTTCAGGGCCCTGGAGGACTTCTGTTCCCCCTCAGCGGCGATCACCTGCAAGTACGACACACGGGTGAGGAACCTCCACCACCACCGTCAGTAGCTGTCACGCCCCCTGCGGGCGAGGCCGTGACGGGTGTGACACGGTTCTACAAGAAGGGTAGTAGGGAAGTGTGTGTGTGTGTGTGTGTGTGACACGTCCCCTTTAGGTGAGGTAAGTAGGGGGAAGCTGTGTAAGTAGGGGGAAGCTGTGACGAGAGTTTTTGCTCCTGTAGGAGGGATTTAAGGACAAATTTTGGGGCTCCTGAGGGGATCTGAGACAAGTGTGACGCCCCTGTTAGCTAAGTGTGACACACCACCAGGGAGGGGGGAGAGAAGTATGAAGACCCTCAGAGAGGTGGGGAAAGTATGACAGCCCTGTAAAGAACTGATGGAAAGATGTGACGCCCCTGTAGGGAAGTTTGGAGGGAAATGTGACGTTCTTGTAAGGATATGACAAGTGTGACTCTCAATGTGGAGACTTGAGACAAGTGTGACGCCCTTGTACGAAGATGATGGACAAGTATGACACCCTTGTAGGGGGCTGGGGCTAGGAGTGTGACGTTCTCTTAGAGAGATGAGACGTCTGTGACGCCTTTGTAGGAAGGTGATGGACAAGTGTGATGTCTCCTGCAGGAGGCTGAAAGTGTGACGCCTCTGCAGGGAACTGAGTCAAATGTGACGCCTCTGTTGGGAACTGAGTCAAGTGTGACGCCTCTGTAGGGAACTGAGTCAAGTGTGACGCCTCTGTGGGGAACTGAGTTAAGTGTGACGCCTCTGCAGGGAACTAAGACAAGTGTGACGCCTCTGTGGTGAGCTGAGGCAAGTGTGACGTCCCTGTTGAAGGTCAAATGATCATAATCCAACGCTTAGATGATCAGTGAAAATGGACCGAACAATTAAGTGTACACACTAAAGACATTCCCGTTTTCTTGTAAGGAATAACTCGGCAACACAGAACATGGGAAAATTTTTTTACCTGACTCGGCTCGGGCGCTCTCTCTCACCCTGACCACCACTCCTCCCTCACCCTTAGTCTGACCTCCCTCGCGGGCTCCACCCTTGCTGCGGGCCTCCTCACCCTAGGTAGGAGGGGCTCACCTTGGCTCTGGCCTCCCTCGCGGCCTCAGCCTCCGCCGCCATGGCTCGCTGGAGCTGGACGGGGAGTCGGACGTCTTTTCTGGAAGGACATGGAAGAGTGAGTGAGTGAGGGAAGGGTGAGGAATGCCTGGGAAGGGAGTGAGTGGGTGGAATAAGTGAGATATGAGGTAGAGAGAGAGAGAGAGAGAGAGAGAGGGGGGGGAACAGAGGGAGAGGAAGGATGAGGGAGATGAGGAATGAGAGGCGAAGGAAGAGAGAATATATATATTGGAAAAGATATGAGAGGAAAAACAAGCGTTAATTACATTAAAGACATGAAGGGTTAATGAAGATATGAACAAAAAAAAAAAGTCGAAATGATGGAAAGATATTCAACAGATTTTAAGAGTTCCAAAACTGAGTAAGTTTTACGGGAAAGACAAGCAAAAAATGGTTGGGAAATCATGAAGTATACCGTTGTAAATTAAGCATACTGCTTGCTGTTGTCAGAAATATCCATCATCCGCAAAAGCAGGGGTTTGGGCGAGGCTACTTCACGTATACTCTGTACCACGCCGCTGCACGTCAGCCAATTAGAACAAACTATGCACCTAAATTTTAGATCTGATTGGTTCGGCCGCGAGGCTCGGGGAGCAACATGAGAATTCTCGGACCACCAGCGCCACATCGGTGACGTTCTCTGCTCTGATTGGCCGACGGCAGCCGACCGATGTAGTTGGTATAGGAACAAAGATACGTGCCTGGTAACAGCCAGGGGTGGACGGTGGGGGATATTGGGAGGGGGAAGGGGAGGGGGAGGGGTTGGCCCCACCTTACTGCTGCTCCTCTCCGGGGAGAGGGGTACAGGGGCAGGGGGGGAGGAGGTGAGTAGAGGGGGAAGACCCAACCGACACCCTTTAAGGGAGGTGGTAGGGGGACTCCGGCCCTCACCAACCCCCCAACGAACGGGGGAGGGGGGAGGCGAGGGTCCTCCCGGGCGGGGGCCCCACCCCTTGAGGAGGGTAGGGTTAACACAGGAGCCTCCCCCCCTACCTCCCGACCATATAGGGTCGGGGGAGGTGGGCCCTTGTTGGATGGGGGCCCTTGTAGGGGGGTGGGCCCTTGGAGAAGGTGGGCCCTAGGGATAGGTGGACCCTCGCGGAAGGTGGGTCCCAAGCCCCCACCCTACACCACCCCAATTCTCCCACCCCACCATCCCACCGTGCCGGCCCACCCTAGCTACAAGCCATTGTGTGCTATAAAGTTTCTCTCTTTTGATTGTTTTGGAGTCCGGCTTAATGACTGGCCGGCCGTCAGCTGTTGGCAGCCAATGGATTCAATAGCGTATATACACACGTTCACACAGGCTAGTTATTATTGCGGATAACTGATAAATCTTGACTGGAAAACAGGTCTCAAATTAATAACACACACACACATTATATATATATATATATATATATATATATATATATATATATATATATCCTAGCTACACTAGAGAGAAGCACGTATGGTAATTATCATGCCACAGACGAGGCTAGAGGGCAGCACTTCATGGAATAAAGAAGAAAATACTGGTATAGGTTTCAGAAGCACAATGGAGGCTGATTAGGCAGGAGCTTATTCATATTACCAGCAGTTCGGCATCAAGGGAGTGAGGGAGGGAGGGAGGGAGGAAGGGAGGGTTAACTAAGGGAGATACAAAGAGGGAGAGAGAGAGAGAACACACGAGGGCGGAAAATCGAGTAGAAAAGCACGGGAGCGTCGTCCCTGTGGATATATGATATGTCTGGCTATACTGCATGGCGGCCAGCGGCAAGGAAGGAAGGATTCCTGAACTACTGCATGCATGACAACCGCCAAATTTATAACAGATAATTGATAAATAATCATCCGTATTTATCAATTTGTTTCAGGCGATCTCATGAAGCGAAGGAATGAACAGTGGTATCCCACGGGGCGGGTTCTTACCACCTGCTGTAGTGCGTGGCGCGCGGGGTCGTCATGAAGCGGCGGGGAGGGGCGATAATCCCATCCACAGCCCACGTGATCCTCGACCCTAATGAGTGCGAGGGAGGGGGGGGGGGGGGGTTGTGGGAAGTAGGTGGTGTCCACCCGTTCACAACCCCCCCCCCCACTCCCCCAACCCCAGGTCTCATGGGCACTGCTTACGTAACCCCGGCCATCAGCCACTTACGTAAACCCACCGCCACTACCAACCACTACCCCCCCTCCCCCAAACCCCCCACTCCTCCACTACATGGCCGTAACTCTTACTTATAACTGAAGTAAATGCTATAAAGTTCATACGCCGGAGTCATGACGCCATGGCGTATTTCACCGTCAGATTAACTCGTATTCACAGAAGCGTGTGTGTGTGTGTGTGTGCTGGACAGCTGCATTAATATTATCCGACGCCCCCGTCAGTAGCGTGGTCATGGCGGAGCCTTTATAAGAGTACGTTAACCCAAGGAGGTCCATATGATGATGATGGTGCACCTAGCCTTACGTAATCTGAAGACTAGTGCCAATGTTAAATTTGCCACCGGCGGAAACTGGTTTAACCAAAATGTTATAAATGAATCGAAGGAGAATCGAAAATTCCCTTAATATAAGTTGCTATAACATAATAACTTATCTAACAATTTAACTTATGTTATTAACACATTCACGGGTCACAGAGAATGCCAGATCATAAAACATCGAACGTCTATAAATTTGTTATATTTCATTTACATATTTTTGTAGACAAGTTATCGTACCGGAGGAAATACAGATTATAAATGATTATCATCGTAACCAACTGGCGTGATCTTAGATAACAAGATAAATATTTGGTTATTTGAAACGCGACCGTTACTTCCAAGAATATGTTCAGTTTACGGAGAATGGGACGGTTATGTGTTCTGCAGAACGGAATGTGTTCTGAGTTGAGAACAATTATTGAAGCAAGGGAGGTCATACGAGCGTGTTTTGCGGTTAGGTCACAACACAGGTAGAGGTAGAGACTTGGAAGGTTGCCACCACCTACCAGTCCGGTTAAGTAATGCCTGCCACAGGTCATTGTCGCCTACCACACACACCTCTACCATATATATATATATATATATATATATATATATATATATATATATAGGACCGCCTGAGGCTTGGTCTCCGTTTTTATAAATTAAGGTTAAGTTAGATTAGGCTACGGTAGATTTAGTTGAGATACATAACTAACCTAGCTTAGCCCAGCCTAGCTCAGCATAGCATAGTATAACAGCCAAGCCTAGTCTGGGCTAGCCTAGCCTTAAAAAAATCATAATCCGGACTGTAATTACTGTTGCGTCCCCAAAGAACTCTTGAGATGATGTCATAAGTTGGAAGTCTCATTATGTAATTAAACTTTTTTTGTGTTGTCAGCTTACGACATACAAGCGTAGTCAGCTTACGACACGCTGGTCTAGTGTTGTCAGCTTAGGACAAACAGTCTAATATTGATGTCAGCTTCCGACACACTTCTATTGTCGTCGGCTTCCGACATATTAGTCTAGTGTTGTCAGCTTACGACATACCAGTGTAGTCAGCTTACGACACGCTGGTCTAGTGTTGTCAGCTTAGGAGAAACAGTCTAGTATTGTTGTCAGCTTCCTACACACTTCTAGTGTCGTCGGCTTCCGACATATTAGTCTAGTGTTGTCAGCTTACGAAATACCAGTGTAGTACTGTTAGGTATAGGACATACTAGTCTGGTGTTGTCAGCTTACCATACACTGATGTTGTCAGCTTCCTACGTCAGCTTAAAACACGCTCATCCAACATCGTCAGCTTAAGACACAGCTTCTGATATTTATCGGAATCTGGGGTTCGTTATTTGTCAAAATATTTCGTTCCATCAAGGTTCTACAGTAGATCATGTAAGCATCTACCACGAACGTATTGAACGAACGTATCTGAAAAAATTACGACAGCAATGGTGAGTCATAATCATTGAAGGTGGAGGAAAATATGGCCGTCTGTCCGCATTCTATGAATATTATTTTGCCGATGAAATTAAGTTATCAAGAGAAAATGAGAACATTTAATGAACATTTCCCAGTTCGAGAAAGATTTAGAAGATATACCGTCGGTTTGTGCAGACTGAGAACGTATTAATTTGCTACACCCATCTATAGAACAGGCGTACAAAGAAAACGAAGCAGTATGGCTTTAGAGAAAACGTAACTCATAAGGTTAAGGGAAACTACGTGATATGATAAACTCCTCAGCTTAACGAAATATGACGTATAATAATACATATCAGTATAATTCTGAGAATGCTAATACTTTGTGAAAACGTTGATAGATTATATCTGAGAACATTATGACACCAATGATGAGTTACAATGACTACAAGGAAAAGGAAAGAATATGGCCGTTTGCACTTATCTTAAAAAACTGATAAAATTAAGTTAAGGTAATGAACAACTCTAAAAAGTATTTCACACTCTAAGAAAGATTTAGAAGATATAACGTCGGTTTGTACATACTGAGAACGTATCATTTAATTGCTATACCGGTCTCCAGAGCTGCTTTAGAAAGAAAACGCGACGGAACGGCTTCAGAGAAAACGTTACCCGTGAGCTTGAAGGAGGCCTACATAAAATGACACCAATTCCTCGGTGCTTACCAAAATACGAAATACTATGGTGAATGAATTTCAGAGGTAGGTACATAAGACCTATGTTGGTTAGGTGATTCCGGCTCCAACCCTAGCAGCATCATATGTAAGTGGGTGTGTCTTACTCCAGGGCCAAGCCGGACCAATTTTCTTAGTTTCAGGACATGTTTATGAAATACAAGGACTAAACCACGTTATGTCCCCAGGTAAATATATGTCCAATTACCGATTAACTATTGAGAATCGGCCTCATACAGGTGGGAAAGCTGTAGAAACCGGATTTACTAAACGTTCATGGCACAGTCATGCATCGTAGTAAAGCCTGAAGTCTTCTCTTCTTGGGATTTATGTCAGTTCTTTATTCAGTGAATAATAACGCACTACAAGCACATCTAAGAGGGATACGTTCTTTCTCTAGTCGCTTCTAATAATACTTTTCAGAGGTTCCCTGGCATCAGCATAAGTAAACAAAGGCCAAAGTCCTATGGCACAGGCGAGGGCTACAAAAATGGGGAGAAAACCCGTCAGAAATGAGGGAGAGACAAGGGGGAGAAGGATGCATAGCCTGGAAGAGAGGGACGGGGTAGAGAGACATGCGCGGGCTGGCGTCTCAACTACAGGCTTAAGGAGGGTAAGCAGCCGGGTGCGTCATGCTGGGCCGACCCTTGCTGGAGACTCATCCTCTATACTCCCTCTACAGTCTCTTTACCCATGTGCCTGGGGGCTCTGCACCGTGTCTTAACCCCTGCTTCACATTACAACACCTGAGGCAGGACTTCATTGTAGCTGCTAACATCAAGAAGTTCCGCTGTGTGCTACTAACTTCTGCTATACTTATTAGGCTTTTCCTACATACTCTAAGTCCTGTTATACGTGTCTCAAATACTGCAACAAACCCGGTATCTTTCTACATGTCGAATTTCTGCTACACATATCAAGTCTTCCATCTTACAACACTACACATCTCAAGTCCTGCTACATCAAGAAGCCAAGTCACTTATCCCAATATCAGTGAGTACTCTCAAGACTTATGACATCTCAGGACCTGTCATACGTCATGTAAGACGCCTCAAGTCATCCACACCCCAAGTCCTTATGCATATCTCCCGCCCTCTTGCACACCTGAAGTCCAATGAGAATGAAAGTCCACCTATATATTTCAAGTCTTTCTACACATCTCTAGCGGTCTGACACATCACATCTCGCGTGTCTAGCTACGCGTCTCAAATTCAGTGATGAATCTTGAAAGCCCTGATGCTCATCTTGGCCCTGATGACCATCTGTTCTGAGCAGGTCTGGCTGCGAGACAGGCCG
This sequence comes from Panulirus argus, assembly GCA_038088735.1. Lineage (NCBI taxonomy): Eukaryota > Metazoa > Arthropoda > Malacostraca > Decapoda > Palinuridae > Panulirus > Panulirus argus. Next base: position 23,001 of record JAYMFT010262247.1, read on the forward strand.
AAGGGAGCAGAGGGAGAGTGTCAGCAGGAAGGGGTCGGCCCACCAAGGCTCCCTCCATCAGTACTCACATTTCAACCCTCTCCACTTTAATGCCCCAGTTCTCGGTGGCATCGTCTAAGACTCCCTGAAATGATGAAAAGGGGTTGGCGCTGTCAGTTCTGGGGAAACACACTGGGAAAATCAGAAGTACATGAAAATACTTAAAAGTACTAAGTGTTGCTGGGGAACATGTGTGTTCGGTAGTGAGAGAGAGGGACACAAGAGGGACGGAAGTAAAGTTTCCTCCTTCAACTTGTTTTGTTGACCCGCAATATTCATTTTCTTTTCAATATCTTTTAATAGTTTAGTTGTAGAAGAACCATGAACTGAGAAGTCTCCAGTTACCTCACCTGTCGAACCCCTCGAACAGAGGTGGTCCCAGCTGCCGACCCTGTGAAGGAAGAACCCCACCTATATCTTATACACACACATGTTCCCTCAGCCAGAACACACAGACTTTCGAACTCTCTCTCTCTGTACTTACAGCTCGACGCGTTCTACCATGATACCCCAGCTGTCGGTGGAGGTGTCCAGCGAGCCCTGTAAGGATGCACCATTGTAAACCAGGTACCACTTGGTCGCCGTCATGGTGCTCTTGACAGTGGTGACTGTGGGCGGAGGTGGTGGTGGTGCTTGGTGCTTCTTCAGGAAGTGCTCATATAGCATGGACCCGGCCCCTTCCCTCCCTCCTCCCTACAGCTGGTGATCAGACTCTCCTCCAACAAGCTGTGAGTGTGCGCCCCTCTCATGCAGGCTTATAGACTAAGACAGCATCTAAGCCTTCAGTACTAAATGCTGGTTCATCCTGACCCCTGTCAATGTCTACATTGCTTCCAACTTACACATACTAAAGGTGCTTCATACTGACTCTGGTGAGGGTGATCATACCGTCTTATTACTGATTTAACTAATATCAGTTCCCACTAATTGTATATCAACATTAATATTGCATGTCTCTAAACTTTCATATAAAGAACAAATTTACGTTCACACTGACTTACTGAACGTCTACACACGGACTTACAGAACAGCCACAGTAACTGAACGTACACAGCTGCATTAGGCTTGACAAGTGCATTGCACAAAGATTATGTCTTGTCGACAACGTACAATCCCAGGGTACACCCTCCCATACAATGACAGTGGTGTCTTGCTCTTAGTTTAAGCTAATCTTAAGCCTGTACTGCAAAATGTTGTAACTCTTGCTAACATGGAACAGTATGACTAAAGACATATGGGTGCCACCAGCATTAAGAATATATATATATATATATATATATATATATATATATATATATATATATATATATATATATATATATA
>JAYMFT010262248.1:0-10753 GCA_038088735.1 Panulirus argus
ATGTCTTTCCCAACCACTATGACCTGGCACTTTTCAAAAGACAGGTCTTTCACTTTCTCAAAAATTCGTAAATATTCCCTTGTCTTTTCTTCTCCTGTTTCATAATTCTCTATATTTCAGTTAGGGCCTGACCTTGATGTAGACCTTTGTCCGTGACTGGAGCCTTCAGCTTATAAAAAATGAGATAACCAGTTATTAGACTAATAAGCAGATCTAATCTCTTTGTAAAGATGGTATGGATGTATGCAGTATACTTATTCCTTTTTGTAAAAGTGTATGCTAAAGGCATGCTGTTTACACATTGAAATTGCATTAGATGCATCAAGTCTGTAAAGCATGTTCCTTATTGATGCACTGGAAAATGGTAGGAGCAATAGATAGAAGTAGTAGGGAGGAACATTAGGCAGGAGCAGTAGGTTGAAACTTTTGGTAGAAGTAGTGATTTGGAACTGTAGGTAGACATTTTAGGTAGAAGTAGTCTGTAGGAACATTTGGTAGGGGCCTCTGGAAACATTGTTCTAGGGTTGTCCTCTTTCTGTGGCCTGTTAAGGGTGAGGCACTAAAGGCTAAGAAATGGCACTGGAGTTCACCAGTTAGGGAGACTCTTTTGCCATGGCCACCCCCTTGAAGGAGTTCTCGGAGGGAATGGGCAGAATTAGTGAGTGAAGAAGCTTCGTAGATTTTTTTCAAATAAGTTATTGGTAAACTTTTGTTCAATGAAAAAGAAATGACCATTGCCTTTTTGGATGTAGGGCAATAAATATAGACTTCAAAGATATTTGAACTTGAATGTTGGATTTGGGAGACTTCAATTTTTATAGAGGAAATGCATGCAATTGTAAATCGTGTGATTCTTGAATGGCCTGAAATAACATAGGATTTTACGGGAATCGTATTATTACTATGGTTGTTAATGTTATGGATGTGGCAGTGCATGAAATATGGATAAGCATGGTGAATATGGAATTTGAGTTTATCATGAAATTGGTATATATGTTGTATATGGATATTTTTTACTTTTTTAGTTACATAGAAAGCTAGTAAGAGTAACTAATATGGTTATGTATGCAGTTGTGATAAACACAAACATGCACTTTAATGCCTTTCAGTATGTTTTGTACTTTTTTATTGTGCTTGTATAGAGTTTCTTGTGATTAGAAGAAGGCACATTGAAATGTCAATGATTATGAAGGAAGATTATACCTCAGTCACCCCTTGTGGATTGGCGAGAGTTAATGTCATAAGGTTTTGTATCCATGGGGATGGGGAGAAAGAATACAGCCTACATATCTCCTACATGTCATTGGAGGTGACAGGTGTGGGAGTAGGATCTGGAAGCCCTATTCTCCTCTCTGAATGTAGGAACAGAATGAGCATAGTCAAGACTTTTCCTTAAAGACTTGATCATGTGCTCTTGATGCTACCTCATTAAGGGGAAAAGGCAAGCAGGTAGAAAAAAAAAATGTTGCCTGTTTGTCAGTCTGTCTCCCCTAAGGGGAACAGCATATGTATCAAGTTAGTTATTAAAGTTGTGTCAAAAGTGTTTGAAGTGAGAGTTTGAACATGTACAGATGCTTTAAAGTCATTCATAGTGTACAAGACAGATTTACTGGTATGTTGCAGACAGCAAACAGGGTTTATAGATGTGTGCAGGACCATACATTCGGATGGGGAGAGGAAGAGAGAGGATTTGCTTTGTTTTAGTTATCATATTCATAATAGTTTACCGTTATGCATCATTTCCATTATATATCATTTGACCCACCAAAATCAGCTTATAGCTTTGTATAAAATTCTATTTTGACCTCTACTAAGTTAGCATGCAAAGATCTTTAGTATGGTGGACTGATGTGAGGTATTAACTACCAAGTTGAGAACAATTGAAGCAAATATTGTTGATAACATTTCATGTTTGAGGTTTTGAGTTATATAACAAGTTTGGTTAAGAAATGATGTCACCTGTATATATGTAGATAGATATACATGTTTATCTATGGAATGTCTAATAAAATTATTCCTCACTCCTCAGAGAAAGAATCATCCAACTCCTGGCTGTGAAGAATTACAGGAAACCTGAGATATTGAATAGATTATACAGTGGTAAGTGAAGTTGCTTTTATTTGTGATATATTCACCTGTAATTTTTATTAATTATCCCTGGGGATAGGGGAGAAAGAATACTTCCCATGTATTCCTTGCGTGTCATAAAAGGCGACTAAAAGGGGAGGGAGCTGGGGGGCTGGAAATCCTCCCCTCCTGATTTCATTTTTCCAAAAGAAGGAACAGAGAAGGGGGCCAAGTGAGGCTTTTTCTTCAAAGGCTCAGTCCTCTGTTCATAATGCTACCTCGCTAATGCGGGAAATGGCAAATGTGTATGAAAAAGAGTTTCATTAATGTTACGAACAGCAAACATTAAAATGATTTTCATAGTTATGGGTTTTATAATTTTTTGTGATGGTACTAAAGCTAAAATGTTTATTGTCTCTCTCTCTCTCTCGCTCTCGCTGTCTCTCTCTCTCATATGAATAATTCTTTTAGAATTTTGTTAGTAGTAATAATGCAATTGGTGCACATCTTTTTATAGGAATTTAATGAATATTATGTTGTACATAAAATATTTGCAGAAAAATTTATAGTTAACAGATATCATTAGATTCATGGGTGTGATATGAGTATGATACAGAGATGACACAGTCTTTGAGTTTTACTTTCCATCGAAACTAGCCCATTAGTTCAACCTGTTTATGGGAGTTTTTGAGTGGTAAATTTTGTGAAATACTGTAAATTTTTCTGGTGTTGTGAAATACAGTAAATATTTCTGATATCTTCAGCTCCTTTCTCATAAATATTTGATGAATCAAATGCATACAGCCTCACAGTTAGATAACACACACTCATAACCCATGTTCATTGTAAAAAAAAAGAAGGCTTCCAAACAAATTTAAAAATTTTACTTTTCTTTTTTATGTCAAGTTAGACAAAGTTTCCAGTTACAGTTCTCCTTTACACATAGAATTACTCCTTTTCTTATGATAAAAAGTAAATTACTCCATTTCTTATGATAAAAAGTAACCCTGTGGCATCTTTATCTGAAATACTTATAGCACCAAGTGAATGAAATGAAATATTGTAATTATCTATTTGCACTGTATGGGAAGGGAGTTTTACCTTAATGGAGCCCCATCTCTTGAACTACTACTTAAATTAATGTATGCTGTCTGGATTCATCAAGTCATCAGTCAATCTGCCATTCATCCACCAGTCATAGTATAAAAGTATTTCTTTACATCCTTGTTTACAAGTTTCTTACTTTCAAGTTATGTCCTCTGGTTGTTCTGTTCTTACATCTCTGAAAGAACTGTCCACTTCATTGATCTCTTTTAAAAACTTAAAGGGTTGAGATCAGGTCATCTCTCTCTTCTTTTCCAGAGTGGGTAAATTTGAAGCTCCAGCTTTTCCCTGTAGCTTAGCATTCTTAATTCTAGTACTATCTTTATTGCCTTCCTCAGGACCTTCTGGAAGAGTTTGTGCTTCTTTAGATATGGTAACCAACCCTGAGAAGTACATTGTACTTTTAGCCTTATGTAGGATATGAATAGCTTGTTGAATGAATGTGTCCTTATTCATATACTTGAAAGGTATTCTAATATTTGCAAGCAGACAGTTTTTCTCCTTAATATTCTTCTAATACATATGGGACTCTGGTCCTTCTCACGCATAGAATCCTGAAACTTATATCCTGTTAGATAATAATCACATTAAGGCCTTATTTCACTTTGTCCCACCCTCATTACTTTACATTAGCTCAAGATGAATCACATTTCAGACTAACTTTGGAATCTATTTATATTACCATGTAAGCTGATGCAGACCCGTTCACTTTTCCCTTCCTTCATAACCTTTGCTTCATCTGCAAACATAAACAGATAGGATTTCATACCTTCAGGCAAGTTATTAATATAAATCAGGGAGATTAATGGTCCCAGAACCGAACCCTTTGGCACTCTGCTGGTCACCTCAACCCATTTCAAAAAGGCTTTCCTAACATACATAACACAGCACTTCTGATATCACGCTTTAAGAAAAATCAAATAAATTCTTTCTACCTCACCAGCACATGGACTACTCACATTCTGTCTATATCATACATAACACTTGACAGCTCACACAGCTCATTCTTCATAACTCTGGATTTTCCTTCGGTGAGCACCATGTGCTAGCCATGCCTTTTGGCAAAATGGTTGGAGCAATAGATATAAGTAGAACGTAGGAACAAGTCGGCAAGAGCATTAGGTAGAAGTAGTAGATAGGTACATTAGGTAGAAGCATAATGTAGTAGTAGTCAGTAGGAAAATTTGGTAGAAGCCTCTGCAAACAGTGTACTAGAGTTGCCTCTGCCACTGGTATGTTAAGGGTGAGGCACTAAAGCCTAAGAAGCAGCATTATAGTTCACTAGTTATGGAGACTCTATTGCCATGGCCACCCCCTTGAGGAAGTTTCAGTTGGGAACAGGCATCAGAGATATGGGTACATAGAATGTTAGACAGTTGGCATAATGTTTAAGGAAACTGTATGGAAAACTAATGTATCGTCATCAGTATCTTCATTTACTACATTTGCTGCATTTTAAGGATGATACCTCCTCTTAATGACTTACAGAGTAAATTTCAGGAAAAACATCAGGCTTTTCCAGGAATGTATCGATGAAAGTCTTTTGTTATGGAGAGGCAGTCTTGGTTTCAGATAATATGTACCTTCAAAGCAACATCGTTTTGGAATGAGATTGTTTGTGCTGTCTCATGATGAAAGTTGATATGTAAGATATTTTGTTGTGTACACTGGAAAAGACAAAAATAATGGCAAACCCGAAACTTGACATAATTGGTTCTGTTGTGAAGAGACTGGTCTCACCTTGTCTTGGTAAAGGTCATAAACTTTTCAGTGACAGGATACACAAGCCTGAAACTGTTTTTATCTTCATGAAACTGATAATAGAGCATATAGAACAGTGAAAGCAAACAAGCAAAAGCTTATAATCTTGCAAAACATAAGATTCTGAGATTTTATCATGGCATTGCAAGAGCAGAGCATTTTTATATGAATTGGAGTGATGAGCATGCTGTTTACTCCTTTACTATCACACAGTTCATGCCCATCTAGAAGTAAGGAAAACACAAGGAGGTGCAGAACTATAGGCCAGTCTGCCTATTAAATGTGGTCTTTAAGGTACTGGAAAAGATAATCAGAGGGCAGATGGATGACTTTCTACTTATCATGGTTAAAGTAAATTAGATAGAATTTGATTAACTTGAATTTCCTTGCAGATGGAGTCAAGGAAAAAGACAAGCGGCAGATGACAAGTGTTTTAAACAGCGTCTCTCAGGTTAAGGAAAACATCCATCACCTTGCGCGTCACCTCTGGAGTGAAGTGCGAGAAGATTGGCCTTTCTACACCGACAAGGAGAAGGAAGTAGTTAAAAGGTATTTTGTCTCTTTAATAAGAGAAGAATTCACTGTTCTTTCAGTAAGTAAACTGATTTTCAAAAAGTTCTTTTTAGGAAGCATTGAGGCAATGCAGGGACTTTTTATTAGATTTTCAGAGAATACATCATTGTTACCCTATGAGATAAGAAGTTCTTGTCTAATAGTTTATACTTCTTTATTTATTGATAATTGCCCCTCTCGACAAACAGGCCCCACAAGCCTTTCCGTGGTTTCCTCAGGCCACTTCATATGCCCTGGTTCAGTCCATCGATGACAAGTTGTCCCTTGTGTACCGAATTGTTTCAGTTAAATCTTTCCTATGCTTGCCATTCATCTTCTTACATGTTCAGGACCCAACCACTCAAAATATTTTTCACTCCATCCTTCCATTCCCAGTTTGGTCTCCCCTTCTCCTCACTCATTCTCTCCATATGTCCAGACCATTTCAGCACACCCTCTTCAGCTCTCTCAACACAACTTATACAGCTGTGGGATAACCTTAAAGATAATATTTAATTCCCCATGGAAGGGTCTGTGGGGTCTAGTTTCAGTTTACTGTGTACATGACAACTAGAGATTGGATGTGAGCCAGTGACACGATAAAAATGAGAGGCAAATGCTTCTGAGGCCAAGTATTGTGTGCGCAGAGACATTTTTATGTGATTGCCTCTACAAAATTTGTGAATATCCTTTTTTCTGTGGTGGAAGTGAAGAAAGAGGACTTAAGGATGTGTTGGGAATGCATCCTCATTTTCTTGATATACTTTTAGGTTTACTATATGTGGATTCAATGCACAAGAATTTTTCCAGGAATGCATAGACAAAATGGACATTCTTTTATTGTTGGAGTAATTATAGAACTGAATGAAGCCTCAGATCTAATTGCTTGGTGGGTTGTGATGTCAGTGGCTTATCCTGCATTATTTGTTCACTGATTGGACATGACTCGATGATATCAGTAACCTGGAAAAATACTGGATGATGGGCTTATTTTACATAACAAGAACAAAATGTCCCTACTGTATGCTGTGTTTTTGTGAGGACTTGAAAATAATGTTAGGCCATTAGCAAATGTGGAACTTCATCTTTGCAGTTATGGCTTCACTTTAAAATCTTTACTGGCATAATGGTTTAGATTTCTAGAATGTAAGAAGTTAAAAGGATGGAGTTAGACAATAGCCAAAATATTTGGTATAGATCGTAGATGCATTGCCCTACTACGGATACTGGAAAAGCAGCATGAAGAAGATAGATAGGAATTGGTTGTTCATTGTAAGTAAATAGAACTTATAGTCATTGAGGTTGGATTATTACATTTTTTTTTTTCCTTTATTATGTACAAGACTTAACTCTTGACTGCCATTTACCTAGAAGTAATATCATGAGTTGTTTGTTTTAGGTCCATATGATGATATGAAAATGAATTTTTTCGTTCCAGGTTGAAACCACAAAGTCTAACTCCTCCTAGTAGTGATAGCGGTCATTCACCAACTTCTGCACTCCCCTTGTCCCCGTCTTCCAGCTTACAAGGTGTCAAACGCCCTCATGAAGAAACACTGGATCCTACAGTCAAAAGGACCCGGGGAACACGCTGGACAAGTACGAGATCCAGTAAAAGCAATGATGCTAGGTCAGAACCAAATGCTGACACTAATCCAGAAAGTCGTCTAAGTATCCAGCCTGATAAGTCAAATTCAAGCTCAGAAAGCAAACAGGTGGGCAGTGGGCGACACCACCATCAAAATGAACGACCTTTCATCAATGGCACCACAAGTCCAGCACGGAAGCCTTCCACGTCACCCATTAGTCAAAGCTCACCACGGCATCGCCTCAATGGCATCCACTCTCACCACTCCTCAGGAAATCACTCGCCCATTAATGGGGTGACAAATGGCCTCACTAATGGTCATGGTAACCCACACCACAAGATGAATGGGCATATCAAATCTGAACCTTCAACTCCAAATTCATCTCCAGACAGTCATCATGGGGGGGAAGATACAAATCCTGAATACCAAAGGTATGTGCTGTATATAACATTTTATTTGATATCTGAACTATTTTTGTATTCATTTTTTGATTCATAATGTTGTCTTCTTTAACACTTTTGTGCATGAGGAGTTGAGTTCTCCTAGTACCCCTGAGCTGAATGAGGTTTATGCAGCTATTAGTCAGCTACACGTAGAATGTGTTTGGTTGTTATTGATTTGTGATGGTGTTTTGGTTCTTAAGTTCTTCATGCTTTTGTTCACAAATGATAGCCTTGTTATACTGTGTATACCAAATAGTAAATCATATACCATCAACACTATTACAATGAGAGAGATGAGAGGTGTTCTACCACAAGCTCACATTGTATTACAATAATTAGCATTTTTCGTTGCTGTTTTTTGTCTTGCATGCAAGAGTCTTGGAGATAAAAGTCTTTTGGGGATGAGAGATCCAGGGAAGTGAGTCAGCTGTTGTTCACCAGTGACACAGCTCTATTGGCTTATTTGAGTGAGAAACTGCAGACTTTGGTCACTTAGTTTAAAGAGTGTGTGAAAGGAGAAAGATGAGGGTAAATGTGAATATAAGCAGGTTTCTAGTTTCAGCAAGGTTGAGGGACAAGTTAGTTGGGATGTAAGTTTGAATGGAGAAAAAATTGGGAAAGTGAAATGTTTTAGATATTTGGGAGTGGACTTGGCAGCAAATGGAACTATGGAAGTGGAAGTGAGTCATAGAGTGGGAGAGGAGGTGAAGGTTCTGGGAGTGATGAAGAATGTGTGGAAAGAGAGAATATTATCTCGGAGGGCAAAAATGGGTATGTTTGAAGGAATAGTAGTTCCAACAATATTATATGGTTGCGAGGCATGGGTTTTAAGATAGGATTGCACAGAGGAGAGTAAATGTGTTGGAAATGAAATGTCTGAGGACAATATATGGTGTGAGGTGGTTTGATTAAGTAATAAAAGGGTAAGAGAGTTGTGAGGAAATAGAAAGAGTGTGGTTGAGGGAGCAGAAGAGAATGTGTTGAAATGGTTTGAACATATGGAGAGAATGAGTGAGGAGAGGCTGACGAAAAGGATATATGTGTCATAATTGCAGGGAACAAGGAGAACTGAGAGACCAAATTGGAAATGGAAGGATGAAGTGAAAAAGATATTGAGCGATTGAGCCCTGAACATGCAAGAGAGTGATAGGTGTACATGGAATGGAGTGAATTGGAACAATGTGGTATACATGGGTCAACGTGCCATTAGTGGACTGGACTAGGGCATGTGAAACGTCTGGGGTAAACCATGGAAAGTTCTACAGGGCCTGGATGTGGATAGAGAGCTGTGGTTTTGATGCATTACACATGACAGCTGGTGTATGGATGTGAATGGATGTGGCCTTTCTTCATCTGTTTCCTGGCACTGCATCACTGATCCAGGGGGTCTGGATGGCAATGCTGTTTCCTGTGTGGTGGGGATGGTACTGAGAGTGGATGAAGGCAAGTAAGTATGCACATGTGTATAAATGCATATGTATGTATATGTTATAGATTTATGATACTTGATTGCCGTTTCCCGCGTCAGCTAGGTAGTGCCAGGAAACAGATGAAGAAAGACCCATCCACTTATACACACAAGCATGCATACATGCACATACGCATACATATACATATTTTCCGTAACCATTTCATTTCTAACACATCCAATCTCCTCTGTAAATCTCTGTCTATAGCCCATGCCTTACAACAATAAAGTATTGTTAGAACTACTATTCCTTCAAACATACCCATTTTTGCTCTCTGAGATAATATTCTCCCTTTCCACACATTCTTCATCACTCCCAGAACCTTCACCCCCTCCCCCACCCTATGACTCGCTTCCTCTTCCATGGTTCCATTTGCTGCCATGTCCACTCCCAGATACCTGAAACACTTCACTTACTCCAATTTTTCTCCATTCAAACTCACTCCCCAACTAACTCATTCCTCAACCCTGCTGAACCTCATAACCTTGCTATTATTCATATTTACTCTCTGCTTTGTCCTATCACACACTTTTCCAAACTCAATCACCAACTTCTGCAGTTTCTCACTCGAATCAGCCACCAGTGCTGTATCATCGGCGAACAATAAATGACTCACTTCCCAAGCCCTTCCATCCCCAACAGACTGCATACTCGCCCCTCTCTCCAAAACTCTTGCATTTACCTCCCTAACTACCCCATTAATAAACAAATTAAACAACCAATGGGGCATCAAAAAGTCCTGCCGCAGACTGACCTTCACTGGGAACCAATCACTCTCCTCTTTTCCTACTCGTACACATGCTTTACACCCTTAATAAAAACTTTTCACTGCTTCAAGCAGCTAACCTCCCATACAATATATTCTTCAGACCTTCCACAAAGACAGATCCATAAATGCCACATACAAATCTATCTGTTTTTATAAGTATTTCTCACATACGTTCTTCAAAGCAAACACCTGACCCAAGAATCCTCTACCACTTTTAAAACCACACTGCTCCTCCACAGTCTGATGCTCTTTATATGTCTTCACCCTCTCAATCAAAGCCCTCTCATACAGTTTTCCAGGAATACTCAACAAACTTATACCTCTGTCGTTTGAACACTCACCTTTATCCCCTTTGCCTTTGTATAATGGCACTATACATGCATTCCGCCAATCCTCAGAAACTTCAACATGACCCATACATATAGTGAATATTCTTACCAGCCAATCAACAACACAGTCACCCCCTTTCTTAGTAGATTCAACTGCAATACCATCCAATCTTGCCGCCTTGCCGGATTTCATCTTCTGCAAGGATTTCACCACCTCCTCTCTCTTCACCAAACCACTCTCCCTGACTCTCTCACTTCACACACCACCCCGACCAATATACCCTACATCTGCCACTCTATCATCAAACACATTTAGCAGTCCTTTAAAATACTCACTCCATCACCTCATTCCATCAATACCTGTTATCACTTCCCCTTTGCCCATTCACTGATGTTCCTATTTGTTATTTTGTATTTTGTACATTATTCACCTCCTTCCAAAGCATCTTTTTATTCTACCTAAAGTTGAAAGATACTCTCTCATCCCAACTCTCATTTGCCCTCTTTGTCAACTTTTGCACCTTCCTCTTGACCTCCTGCAGCTTTCTTTTATACATCTCCCAGTCATTTGCACTCCTTCCTTGTGAGTATCATCCAAACGCCTCATTTTTCTCTTTCACTAACAACTTTACTTCTTCATCCCACCACTCACTACCCTTCCTAATCTGCC
>JAYMFT010262259.1:0-10753 GCA_038088735.1 Panulirus argus
CATATATATATATATATATATATATATATATATATATATATATATATATATATATATATATATATATATATTAAGGCGTTATTAAAAAGAATTTGTTTCTCTGCTCAACAGATGGAGCGTATTTTACGTTATCTGGTGGTATGTGGCATTTTCATCCATCTATTCTTACGTCGCTAGAACTTTCCTACCTTGACTGTTGGAGTATAAGCCCATCACGAGGTGTATGTGATAGACTGGATTTGTCAGGCTGAGATTTGCATTCGTTAAAGGATGACCTAGAGAAATGTAGACTTAAGACACTGTACATATGGGTAAGTGCATGATGCCTTTTATAAGTGGTCTATCCTTTAGATTAGTCCCTTATTTAGCCAAAGAGTCATGCACTACGGAGTACTTTCGGTTCGAATACGTGCATCGAGTAGGAGGGAGGTGCCTGTGCGGATTGTCGTGGCTTCGTAGATGTTTTAGGGTGGATAAAGTTCCAGTTTGGCAGCACCACAGAAGTGCCTTATAGAAAAGACGCATTTAAATGATCTCCTTGCGCTAGGTTGAGGCGATTTAAACCTGGGATGTGAGATTTTAGCTCAAGTTTTTCCCCCGTGCGGATGCTACTGACAGTGTGGAGGGCTATGATGATCAGGGTGTGTATGTGGAGTTCCAAGTCCTTAAAACAAGTAGAAATCAGACGAAGCAATGACAACCCAACCCAGCTTCGCGTATGAGGCGAGAGTTACGGTAAATTTCAGTAGTACAGCCCACATACACCGAAGACTGTCATCTTTGCAGTATTGACTGCATGCGGGTGGTAGATGTAAACACACTCAGCGAGCGTCACACACCCCTAGCAAAGATCATCGAAAAATTTTACAAAATTGGTGTGCTGTGGGGTATTAGGTAAGGTTTTATGGTTTTTATTGATTTTTTTTTAAGCCTTCACATTTTCCTTTCACATTTGGGAATGGTCAGGATTTTTGATATTTTAGTATTAGGGGGCTTTAAACCCATCTCTTGCGGGGTCAATGGATGCTCTAACGAGCTTTCATTTGATGCCACATGGAAAGAAAAAACTAAAATACACATCTCAGTCACTTGCAGACTCAGTTCGATATCACAAACTCCAAATCATGAGGTATAAAGAACTGTCATTATGTTATGTAAAATATTTATCGAGCAGCTCGGTGGAGTTGATAAACTCTTATGGCCTCCAGCTGGTGTTGGAGAAGTCCGCTAGCAATGGTTGGTTGCAGGGCTCTCAAGAATATTGTCTGTCTTCAACCCTTGGGCCATAAACGTTAACGTAAAAATTTACCGGCACCAGCCTGACGTCTGCACATAACAATTAGGATAATGCAAGATGATTTTTACCTGAAAATGTTGAATGTCCTGGATGAAGTGAGGATGTGCCATATACTTGAGTCTTGTGTAAATCCCTTTGAGCAGCTAATTGTAAACTAGTTATAATTTAACCTTGAGCTCACATTTTCTTTTCTTTTTTTCTGCGAGGTGTATGCGGACTAGCCTGTTGTCAAAATTTATTTACTCTTTGTTCTAGACTTTGTTTCGCGGAAGCAGTAACATAATTTCGTGAATATTGGGAGGCAGTATAAACCGCCATTTTTGCAGCCATTCAAATAAACAATAGCGTTGGAAAATACGGTGAAGCCCAGGTCAGGGCTAATATTTCCTTCCTTCTCAAGTTTTTCTTTTCCTTTAAACCTTTACCGCTAGATCTTGCCAAGGGTTTGGATATTTTTTTTTATCCTGTCTAAGATTGTTCCTTACGAGTAATGTTTTGGGTGAAAAAATAGAAAATTAAAACCGAAATAGCAATGGTATTTATTTTTAATTCCAGATAGGCTGCGGCTTTTCGCAACATTTACCTTGAAAAAGGACAATATGGATGGGTAGTGTAACGAAAGATCATTAAGATTATAGTGACAGTCTACACGAGTATGTAAAACTATGGTCATTGAAAGTTTGTAAAAAGGAAAAGATTAAAATCGAATCCGTTAAGGTCCGCTGTATCTGGCAACTTTCGGGGTCACGACGCTCAACAAACTATTGATTTAGCACTGGCGATGGTAACATTAAGATTCTGCCCAGTTTTATAGTCATATAAACTCTGGAAGCACGATATATAAACACAACATTGATCTTTCTATCATTGTAAGGGTTAGTTGTTAGGTATAACTGGTTGTTTTAGTAATTTTACAGTTAACTGCTCTACATTTGTGTACTTAATCTGTTTTGAGCATTTTTACTGTGGGTTAAAAGTTGTAACGTTGGCGTTACCGGTCTCCGCTTGCAAGTGAAAAGCCATCTTGGGCAAGGCTTTACCATCAAAGTACAAACTCGTCGAAGAACTCACTTCAGTGGAGTCCATACATTGTTCCCTGTTACTGATGGTAGGCAGCCTTGAAGCTGCAAGATCTGAGGAAGGGGTCCTAGTATATAAAGATAACAACCAATAATGATGGTAAAGTAGACTGCTATCACTACAAATGATGATTCATTTCAGCAAGGAAAACAAGGTTTTTTAAGGCATTTTATGTTGCTTTTCGTTGTATAGAAAGTATAGGCCATGTGATTATGGCCTATTGTAGTGATACTTGTTAAGGGAAAAGCATAAAAAAGCCGTAACTATTTACAGGATACGTTCAGGTTCACCAAGACAGTTTGCATAAGCTAGCTTAACCGTCAAATAGCTTAGCTCTCAAAAGCTTCGCTAACCTGGTTTAACGAGAGTAATTAATGGATAAGCCCTCGAATAGCTAAGTTAGGGTAACTAATAATAGCCTTCGAATAGGTGAGATAGTCAAGAATAGCCTTCGAATGATTCAGCGAGATATCTGTCTTCCGTAAGCTATCGAATAACTTAAATGTATTAGCGAACTAGCGCAACATTTTAACATTTTAAGGTAGTTTAACAAGATGACTCGAGCTTGTTTAACGATTAGTCTTTCCTAGGTTATGAATAACTTAGATTTTGTGCTGGTAATATTTAGTGTTCGGCTTTTATTTTATCCTAGGAGTAGGTTTAGCATTATAGACGAGGAGTAACAAATTTTAACGCTAGGAATAGGGTTGAAACTAGGTTAGGATTATTTAATGCTATAATAATCACAGCATAGTTTAGCGATAGGAGGAACAGGTTAGCAAGATAGGATGGGTAAAATTGTGAAAGCTTAGTAAATGCTCACAAGGAATATAGAAACAGAATGTTAAACGAATAGTGCTTAACCTACCTTTGTAACTTAGGCTTGGCAATAAGTTAGCAAAGGAGAAAAAGAGTTGCTTTCCTTAAAGTTAACGAGATAGATGTAATTGTAATCTTTAAAGAATAGCTTAATTGAATAACTTTCTTTAAAGAGTGGCCTAAGAGTACCCTAATGAAATATAGGTTTCTATAAATATAAAGAATAACCTAGTAGTTGAGAGTAGCAGGTAAAGTTAAGCATGGCAGGAATGCCGTAGCAACATAGCATTTCATAATCTTGGCGATATGCGAGCGAACGAAACAAGAGTGAGCTTAAACAACTAGAAAGTAGTTGTAGCAAGTTACGAGAAATGGTTTGGGGACAGGGAAGAAGCTTAGCGAGACAGAAGCTTGTTGAGAACTACAATGGCAAATAAAATGTTGGAGTTCAATAGCCTAAAAATAGCTAATAAACTAGCGAGAAAACCTACTGAGCCCATGTTCTCCAAACTTAACTTGTGTGGAAATAACCGGAGTTAGCCTAGCTTATGCTCAATGAACATGTCGATAGTTCAACAATTGAACGTCACGATAACCTCTCCTGATATGGAAAGATTTCCCTGCATATTGATCATAATGATACCAGTACTCTGAAATAGCGAGATAGATAGCATATAACATCGGTTGAAATAGCGAGATAGCCTATACAGATAGCCTAGCTCTTCTGCCTCACTTCTGCCCGATATCTAGCTACACATGTGGAAGCAACGATTTGAATGCACTGTGGCGGGCACTCACAGCTTACAAGACATTGAACGCATTCTGTTTCGGTTTAGAATTCCAACATTCAAGTGAACAGAGTGAGATCCTTTGGTGAGAGGACTGGATATTCGCCATTTAGTTAAGATTAGGTCACGTATTATATTTGGTGAGGTGCTTGCAGTCGAGGCACCGAAATTATGCACAGTATTTCAATGTGTTAAAAGTTATATATATTGTTAGTAAAGTTCACAGTCATTATTTAAGCTCCTGTCGTCTTGACGCGAATTACAAACTTTCTGTTGACTTTATATGTCGTTGCCAGACAGTACAAACTCCAGACCAAAAGTTTTTGTCACTTGGAAAATTAGAATTTCTACCAAGACTACTTTAATCGCTTGAGTACGACGGGGCGCTCCCGTGCGTAAGCGCTGTGGTAAGACCCTTGAGCACGTCGATGTGACCCTTGGGCATTGGCTTTTTGCCCTTGCGCCTTCGTGCTGAAAGGGTCAAGATTCATGGAAGTTATTTACTATGACGTGATGAAATACATGGGACGTGAACAGCAGCACATTTATCTAGTCTTTCGTTGTTCTTAATTTAGTCTATTTGAAGAAAATGCAAAGAAATGTCTTCATTTTTATATATCCGAAATATAGCTATATGCTATATTTAGAATTTTTCTTTAGAATTATAAACCCCGTAAACTGTGAACTCGGTCCATTATCGTTATATATTCTTGTACAGATTACTAAGTTAACTAAATTCACCTGAGGCCGCAGAGTCAGCCATATTTATGATTCTAGGAACAGCCGGCGTCGTCTGTAAAACATATATAGAGTTGTATTTCGGAGAAACTTTTTTATTTCATTTTTTCCTAAGCCAGGTCACGTATGGAACAATCTAATTACTGTAATTGGAGGTCAAAACCCTTAAGAGAGAGGGTTAGAGAGAATTTTATGTAGTTTGTCTTAATGTTAAGCATTTTCGATGATTTGCCTCATGTATCTGTTCTGTTCTTGTTGGTTAACAGCATTTTAAGACCAAATGACAATTTTCCAGTAATGTGATAGTTATAGTACAAACAGTTAGGCTAGGTTTTGACAGAAGTATTATTTGAAGGGCAGAATAAGTCAGCGTATGACTGCAGGAGTATTTCGAATACGATCTGCGAACCTTAGATTTGGAAACTGCACAACAAAGACTTTTTAAGTTGCAACCTGAATCCGCATGTGCAATATGTGCGCCAGACCTCAAGTTGCTCGCGGAAATAGATTGACACACTGTTTTAGGCTGCCAGAGGCGGAATGTCGACAGAAGTGAGAGAAATGATTTCGTTTTCATACACGGCAGTGTTTCTCAGCGAATGGGACGTCTGTCATTGGTAGGGCGCCGAGGACGTCTACGTTGGACACGAAATTTTAAAAATGATCATGAAATTGTGGAAACGAAACGTGGCCTCGCTGAACCATTTATTTGGCCTTGTAACCGGTCTGACACTGCAAAAATATTATTCAGGGGTCTATTCTATAGTGAGGACTTGAACAATAAAATAAAGAAATGTTTACACTTTTCTTCAGTAATTCTTTTCTGCACAATCTCACCCTGACACGGCAAGCAGTAAAACAAACCACCTTCAACTCGAAGCAGCTTTTTGAATCGCTCTTTTCGAGCGTTACTTCAATCATTGTAAACTTGCTTACCGGTCAAGTGCAACGACAGATTACTTACTGATTCGTTACCGAATCATTTCAGTCTTGGTACTAGATTCTGCTTTTATTCAACTATAGTAATGAAATATACTCCCAATTTTTGAATAGCCTTGCATATCCTATCAATTAACAGTCATGAAAATATAGAAATATGGGACTTCATTTAAGTCATGTTGGGGCCAGGCTTTTTCACTAGGGTCACGCACACACACACACATCTGACATCGCCTGGTGTGTGTTACGCTGGTGTTGACCCGTCTCTTAACCTTGTACATATGTTCCTTGTCTTTACTCAGTATGTATGTGTATGCATACACAAAAAAAAAATCCCATCATTTCAGGAACCCATTTATCGACCACCCTCGAGGGGAAGATGAGTACTAGGGTTGGGTGTGGGCTCATGCCAACTCATAGTAAGTAACGCAACACTACACCACGGAGGGCAGTGTGTGTGTGTGTGTGTGTGTGATTACTATGTGTGTGTTACGGGGAGAGAGTTTTACATATGATTCACGCAAGGGCCCGCGGGGGTTCCAATCCTAGACAAGGTAGTCGGCCCACAGCCAACCCACCTGTTCATCTTCCTCACGTTGGCTGGTCGATAGAAGACGGGACCGATAGGAATGTAAAACTATCTCCCCATAAAACGTAAATAATAATCACACACGTATTCTACGTGAGATTCATGCCATCAGCTCAGGGTTGTACGAAGGCGGGGAACTAACACACACGCCTTCCTTGACTTACCAGATCCAGCTCGAACTTGATGGCCATCCTGTGCAGCGGCTCCGTGATGCCCACGCCCGCCAGGTCCAGGGCGTCCATGTGCGCTGCCGTCGCCAGGTCGTACCTGCCGGCGAGGGAGACCGCGTCAGTACAGCAGGTCGGTGCAATATGGCCGCCGTTTGTTTATGATGATAGGAACCCGTGCTGAAGTCTGTTATGATGACTCGGTCAGATTACTTTATGTTTTTTTTCATTTTTGATATTGATATTGTTATTCCGTTATCAGTAGTAGTAGTAGTAGTAATGATAATAATGATGATAATTATAATAATAATGTAATAATACTACTACTAATAGTTCTAATAATAATGATTATTATTATTCTCTGTCATGGCGTACTTAAAGCTAGTCTTTTGTAAGACCCTTCATCAGGTTACAACTTATCCCTAAGAGGATGTTGCTCGGGGCAAGTAGGACGCAGAGGGGAAAGGAAGATATGTTTGGCCAAGCGGGATATTTTACAGAGATTCTTCTTTTGCTTTAGTCGAGCTGACAGAAAAAGTCGTGAGAGTAACAATACCTCATAAAATATTAGCGAATAAGTGTAATATAAGTAGATTAAGAAACGATCAGAAGACCCACTTTTAAAAGTGACTGGGTCAAGTCACAGGAGTCATGGGTTAAGAATTGTGACTTTTAACGACTTAGGGTAATTCAGTAGTTACTATTAACGTGAGGGAGATTATCATAGGAGATGCTTAGGCCAAGGAAATTATCGTAGTAGATGCTATCAAGGTCAGGGAAATTACCATAGTAGATATTATTAGGGTCAGGGAATTTCCATAGTTATTGTTAAGATCAGAAATGATCCTAGTAAATGCTGTTAAGGACCGTTACGTAAGGTCAGGGAAACGATCATAGTAGATGTATTGCTAAGGTCAGGGCAAAATTATCATGAGGTTTGAAGTACAACTTACGGTCAGAATACGGCATCGGGGATGTGCATGTATGTGCAAGTGGACCTTGTGAAAGGTGGATGGGAGTATTAGTACCTCACTCGCCGCTGGATGAATGACGAGAGGAGTGGCAGATCAAGTTGGTGGATGGAAGATCCATATAAGGAATTTGAGAGTAGATGTGGTTTAATAAGGTAGAGGGACAGGTTAGCTGGGGCGTGAGTCTGGACAGAGAAAAGTTCGAGTGAGTGAGGTGTTTTAGGTACCTGGGAGTTTGGTGAGTGGACTTGGTGGCAAATGGAACCATGGAAGCAGAAGTGAGTCATTGGGTAAGTTTGAGGGCGAAGGATGTAGGGGCATTGAAGGTGTGGAAAGAGAGGTCATTATAGTGGGAGGGCAGAAATGGGTATGATTGGAGAAATAATAGACCCAGTAGTTTTATATGGTTGCGAGGCACGGAAAACAGATGAGGATGTGCGGAGAAGAGTGGATGTGTTGGAAATAAAATGCTTGAGGACAGTATGTGGTGTGAGGTGGTTTGATCGAGTAAGAGAGATGTGCGGTAATAGAAAGTGCATTGTAGAGAGCTGAAGGGGGTGTGCTAAAATGGTTGGGAATATGGTAAGAATGAATGGGGAGAGGTTGGCAAAGAGGAAATAAGTGCCATAAGTGGAGGGAGCACGAAGCTGGAGACCAAATTTGAGATGGAAGGATGGACTGAAAAAGATTTCGAGTGATCGAGGCCTGAATCTTATACGAGGGTGCAAGACGTGCATGGGATACATTGAATTAAAACAGTGGTATACTGGGGTCGACGTGCTGTCGGTGGACTGAAGCAGGGCATGTGAAACGTCCGGGGGAAATCACGGAAAGGTCTGTGGGGCCTGGATGTGGATAGGGGGCTATTGTTTCGGTGCATTGCACATGACAGCCAGAGACTGGATGTGAGCGAATGCGGCCATTCTTCGTCAGTTGCTGTTGATACCCCGCTAACGCGGGAAACGGTGATAATGTATGAAACAAATGTCTTTATAATTATTATTATTATTATTATTATTATTATTATTATTATTATTATTATTATTATTTTATTATTATTTTTTATTATCATTATCATTGTCATTATTATTATCATATTATTATTATTATTATTATTATTTGTTGTAGTTGTATTTCACTATTGTATTTTCCTTCTTAAAGAAGAGAAACAAGCGTAACACAACATTCACACAGCCTTAGAGTGTTTCTGTCCTATCCAAAAATATTACAACTGGTAAAGTGTTCAGAGGGTGTACGATTACGGGTCTATGTTCTTTAGTTATACCGGGGACGGAGATGGCTACGGAAACATGGGAAGGAAGATTTAGCCGAGGGCGAACTACTGCAAGGGTTTTAGGGTTAGGTGAATGGTAATGTCTTTTGGGGTAAGTTGAGATTTGGGGCGCAGGCGTGGTAGGAATCTCACGGTGCCTCCCTCAGCGGTTGCCTCGGCCTTGGGTTCTGCCTGGGCTCTGGCTTTGTCCTCAACCTCAGCCATGGATAATAGTTTGGCTGCGTCAGCCTTGGCTTTCATGATAGCCCATGCGAGATTAAGCTCTGACGCCCGCCACTGTCACCAGATACCCGCTCAACGGGAACGTACTGAGGATAAGGGCGAAGTGAAGATTGCACTATGGTATAGGTAAGGGCGTAGTGAAGAAAACGACGTTAAGTGTATAATGGAGCAAACGGTGTAATATATATATGGGTGTAGTGAAGATCACGGTGTAGAGAGATAAGGGTGTAGTGAAGATCACGGTGTAGTAAATATGAGGATATAGTCAAAGGCGGCCTTGTGGAAGGGCAGACAGGGGCCAGTCCACACTTTATAGGTTCTCAGATTTTCGTGTTATCTGCATCATTTAATTTTCAGTATTGCATCAAGTTACTTTCATTGCAGTTTCATGTATCTTTCATCTCTTTCCTATCACGTGCTTCCTTCATACACCACCAGAGGGGCGCTAGGGGAAACCACCTTCCTTCGAGATAAATGATATTGGCAGGCAAATACTCCGCCGAGTCCTTGAATCACCAGTGCGTCTCGTAGGGGGAAGACCTGGGGCACGTGGCGTCAAGAGCTTTATTAAGTCTTCGCACTGTTCAGTGGCTTCAGAGCGATCTTCGTTGCAATACTGACACGCAACTGAAACTTCATTTGAACTTAAGGATAGGAGGGTGAGAACGAATTCAGATGTGTTGAGAAGCTTTACATCTCGTCAGTCTCTTAACTCTACCATGAATATGATGTATGTCCACATAGCCGAAAGCATAAGCGCTGGAATACGTTCGAACATGATTCATTCCAGTGATTCGAGTGGTTCCGGGCACGGACTGAGATTTATGGAACTTTTATGGAACTTATCGGGTGTGTGTGTGCTGTGGCTGCCGTGTTGACTGGCACAAGCCGGGTGTGTGCACAGAACGGCCCCTGTGTATACACAAGTAGCGAGCGTACATAACATGCAGGTGAAACCACAAGGAGGCCGTGAATGCGAGGTGCCGGCCGCTTTCATGTGTTACACTGTCAATCTTGACAGTGATGAGTGAGGGCGCTGGTTCATTGTTTTCCGTTTCCTTGTCGTTTGACCCACACATATATATATATATATATATATATATATATATATATATATATATATGTGCAGTTGGGATGTCCAGGGATCGTTCGCGGCAAGCACTGATACGGTGGAGAATCTGAACTATAGGGAGGTATTAGACTTCAGGTGTATTGCATTGTGGCCATCGTTGTGAAGTTTGAAAATGAAGGCCAAGAGAAGTGTCTGTTGCCATTGAGAGGAAGGGATCAGGCAGTTGAGTAATGGCGCCTCTTACGACTCCCCCATATAAGCACATTTATGTGACTCTGCTGCCAACGAGAGGAAAGATAGTGCATTGGCCAATCCCAGTACCCCAGCCAACTCAAGGACTATCCCGTCTTCTGTCTTAGGAGCAATGAACTCTTCCAGGTTAACCTCACAACTTAACCCACTTGCCCTACTCCGCAATGTTGCGTCCTCTCTGTCTTCTGTAGGTATTACTTTCCTTCCTGTATCACTTTCCAAAAGTAGGAGCAGAACTAGGAGCCAAGCGAGTATATTTTCCTCTAAGGCTCAGTAATCTGTTCTTGACGTCACGTCGCTCACGCGGGAAATGGCGAAATGTGTGTGTATATATATATATATATATATATATATATATATATATATATATGTTTGTATGTGTGTGTGTGTGTGTGTGTGTGTGTGTGTGTGTGTGTGTGTGTGTGTCAGAAGTGGAGGAAACAAGGAGAGCAGGGAGACCTCGCTAACGCAGGAAACAGCGATCAAGAATGAATATGTATAAAATAGCATACTGGAACATTAAAG
>JAYMFT010262270.1:0-10752 GCA_038088735.1 Panulirus argus
TTAGTAAGAGGAGCATCAGGGGGTGAGGGAATGTTAGAGTCATCCAAGGTGGAGTTAGAGGAGAAACGGGAACCAAATAGAGTTGCTTTGTCAATGGGAGAGACAGCTATACGATTAGACTAGGCTTATTGGAGAGGATGAAGATTATACAGGGTTGACACAGGTGAGTGGAGATTACATAAGGTTTACACAGGTGGGAAAAAATATAATAATGTTTACACAGAGGGTGACGATTATACAAGGTTTAAACAGGTGGATGACGATTATGCAGGGTTTAGACAGGTGAATGACGATTATACAAGATTCACACAAGTGGATGACAATCATACAAGGTCTACACAGGAAGGTGACATTATGCAGTTATTACACAGGTGAGTGACGATTATACAAGGTTTACACAGGTGGATGACGATTAAACAAGGTTTACACAGGTGGCTGTCGATTATAAAAGGTTTAAACAGGTGGATGACAATTATACAAGGTTTACACAAGTGGATGACAATTATACAAGGTTTGCACTGGAGGGTATCATTATACAAGGTTTTCACAGGTGTATGACGATTAAACAAGGTTTACATAGGTGGATGACGATTGTACAAGGTTTACACAGGTGGATGAGGATTAGACAAGGTTTACATAGATGATTGATGATTATGAAAGGTTTACACAGGTGGATGGCGTATATACAAGGTTTACACAGATGATTGACGATTATGCAATGTTTACACAGGTGGGTGACGATTGAACAATGTTTGCACAGGAGGGTGACGATTATCCAATGTATACACAAGTGGATGACGATTATGCAAGGTTTACACAGGTGGATATCGATTATACAAGGTTTGGACACGTGAATGACGATTATACAAGTTTCACACAGGTGAATGATAATCGTAGAAATCTTACACAGGAGGGCGGCATTATGCAATTATTACACAGGTGAATGACGATTAGACAAGGTTTACACAGGTGCATGATGATTATACAAGATTTACACAGGCGGATGTCGATTATAAAAGGTTCACACAAGTGGATGACAATTTTACAATGTTTACACAGGTGGGTGACATTATACAAGGTTTACACAGGTGGATGACGATTATACAAGGTTTACATAGGTGGATGACGATTATACAAAGTTTACATAGGTGGATGATGATTATACAAGGTTTACACAGATGGATGACGATTATAAAAGGTTTACACAGATGGTTGACGTTTATACAAGGTTTACACAGATGAGCGACTGTTATACAAGGTTTACACAGGTCGGTGACAATTATATAATATTTGCACGGGTGGGTGACGATTATACAAGGTTGACACAAGAGGGAGACGATTATACAAGATTTACAAAAGATGGTGACGATAATACACGTTCTACACAGGTGGGTGACGATTCTACAAGGTTTACACAGGTGGGTGATGATTATAAAAGGTTTACACTGGTGGGTCACGATTATACAAGGTTTACGAACGTGGGAGAAGATTATAAAAAGTTTACACAGGAGAGTGACAATTATACAAGGTTTACACGGGTGTGTGATGATTATACAAGGTTTGCAAATGTGGGTGACGACTATACAAGGTATACACTGGTCTGTGACGATTGCTCAAGGTTTACACATCTGGGCAACGATTATACAAGTTTTACACAGGTGGGTGACGATTGTACAAAGTTTACACTGGTGGGTAATGATGATACAGTCTTTACAAAAGTGGATGACAATTTGCAATGTGTACACAGGTGGGTGACGATTATAAAAGGTTTACACAGGTGGGTAACGATTATTCAAGGTTTACACAGGTGGGTGACGATTATACAAGGTTTACACGGGTGAGTGACGATTATACAAGATTTACACAAGTGGGTGACGATTATACAAGGTTTACAGAAGAGTGTGACGATTATACAAGGCTTACACGAGAGGGTGACGATTATACAAGGTTGACACAGGTGGGTGAGGATTATACAAGGTTTACACATGTGGGTGATGATTATATAAGGTTTACACAGGAGGGTGACGTTCATAGAAGGTCTACACAGGTGGATGATTATTATGAAAGGTTTACAAAGGTGGGTGACGATCATACAAGGTTTACACAGGTAAGTGACGATTAAACAGGGTTTACACAGGTGGTTGACGATTATACAAGATTTACACAAGTGAGTGACGATTATACAATGTTTACAGAAGAGGGTGACGATTATACAAGGCTTACACGAGAGGACGACGATTATACAGGGTTGACACAGGTGAGTGACGATTATACAAGAATTACACAGATGGGTGATGATATAATAATGTTTACACAGGAGGGTGACGATAATACAAGGTTTAGAAAAGTGGATGACGATTATACAAGGTTTACACAGGTGGGTGACGATTACAAAAGTTTTACACAGGTGGATGACGAATCATACAACGTTTACACAGGGGAATGATAATCATAAAAGGTTTACAGAGGTGGATGACGATTATACAAGGGTTAAACAAGTGGGTGACGATTATACAAGGTTTGCAAAGGTGGGTGACGATTATACACGGTTTACACAGGTGGGTGATGATTATACAAGGTTTACACAGTTGGATGATGATTATACAAGGCTTATACAGGAGAGTGACGATTATACAAGATTTACACAGGTAAGTAACGATTATGCAATGTTTACACAGGAGGATGACGATTATAAAGGGTTTACACAGGTGGATGATGATTACAAAAGGTTTACACTAGTAGAAGACGATTATACAAGGTTTACCCAGGTGGATGACGATTATAAAAGGTTTACACAGGTAGATGAAGATTATACAACCTTCACACAGATGGGTGACGATTATACAACGTTTACATAGGTGGGTGACGATTATACAAGTTTTACACAGGTGGGTAACGACTGTAAAATGTTTACACTGGAGGATAACGATTATACAAGGTTTACACAGTTGGATGTTGATTTCAAAATGTTCACACAGGTGGATAACAGTTTTACAAGGTTTACACAGGTGGATGAAAATTATACAAGGTTTACACAAGAGGGTGATATTACACAAGGTTTACACGGGTGCATGACGATTATACAAGGTTTACACAGGTAGATGATGATTATACAAGGTTTACATAGGTGGATGATGATAATACAAGGTTTACACAAATGGATGACGTTTATAAAAGGTTTACATAGGTGAATGACTTTTATACAAGGTTTTCACAGATAAGTGACGATAATACAAAGTCTACATAGGTCGGAGACAATTATACAATATTTACTCACGTGGGTGACGATCATACAAGGTTGACACATGAGGGAGACGATTGTGCAGGATTTACACAAGAGGGTGGCGATTATACACGTTTTACACAGGTGGGTGACGATCATACACGGTTTACACAGGTGGGTGACGATTATACAAGGTTTACACAGGTGGGTGACGATTATACAAGGTTCACAGAGGTAGATGATGATTATACAAGGTTCACAGAGGAGGGTGACGATTATACAAGGTTTACACAGGTGGATGACAATCATACAAGGTTTTCACAGGTAGAGAACAATTACACAAGGTTTACACAGGGGGGTGACGATGATACAAGGCTCAGACAGATGAATGACGATTATACAAGGTTCACACAGGTGGATGACAATTATACACGGCTTACACAGGAGGATGACATTGTACAATTATTACACAGGTGAGTGTCGATTATACAAGGATAACACAGGTGGATTACGATTATACAAGGTCTACACAGGTGGATGACGATTATATGAGTTTCACACAGGTGGATGACAATTATACAAGGTCTACATAGGTGAATGATAATCATACAAGGTTTGCACAAGTGGATGAAGATTATACAATGTTCACACAGGTGGATGACAATTATACAATGTTTACACAGGTGGATGACAATAATAAAAGGTTTACACAGGAGGGTGGCGATTATACAAGGTCTACACAGGGTGATGAAGATTATACAAGGTCTACACAGATGGATGACGATTATACAAGGTTACACAGTTGGGTAACAATTATACAAGGTTTACACAGGTGGATGACAATAATAAAAGGTTTGCACAGGAGGATGACGATTTAAAAGGTTTACACAGGTAGATAACGATAATACAGGGTTTAGACAGGTGAATGATGATTATACAAGGTTCACACAGGTGGATAACAATCATACAAGGCTTACACAGGAGAGTGACATTATACAATTTTTACACAGGCGAGTATCGATTATACAAGGTTTTCACAGGTGGATTACGATTATACAAAGTTTACACAGTTGGATGATGATTATACGAGTTTCACACAGGTGGATGACGATTATACAAGGTTTACACAGTGGGTGGTAATTGTACAAAGTTTACACAAGTGGATGAAGATTATACAAGGTTCACACGGGTGGATGACAATTATATAAGGTTTACACAGGTGGATGACAATAATAAAAGGTTTACATAGGAGGGTGACGATTATACAAGGTTTACACAGGTGGATGACGATTAAACAAGGTTTACACAAGTTAATGACGATTATACAAGGTTTACACAGCTTCAAGACGATTATACAATGTTTTCTCAGGTGCAAGACGATTATACAAGGTTTGCAAAGGTGGATGATGATTTTACAAGGTTTACACAGATGGATAACGATTATACAGGGTTTAGACAGGTGAATGATGATTATACAAGGTTCACACAGGTGGATAACAATCGTACAAGGCTTACACAGGAGGGTAACTTTATACAATTATTACTCAAATGAGTGACGATTATACAAGGTTTACAATGGTGGGTGACGATTATACGAGGTTCTTAGAGGTCGAAGACGATTATACAAAGTTCATAGAGGAGGGTGACGATTATATAAGGTTTACACAGGTGAATGACGATATAGAAGATTCATGCAGGTGGGTGACGATTATACAAGGTTTACAGATGAAGGTGACTATTATACAAGATTTACAGATGAGGGTGACGGTTATACAAGGTTTACACAAGAGGGTGACGAGTATACAAAGTTTACACAGGTGGGTGACGATTAAACAAGGTATACACTGGTGGATGACGATTACACAAGGCTTTACATAGATGGATGATGATTATACAAAGTTTACACAGGTGTATAATGATTATACAAGTTTAACACTGATGGGTCACGATTATACAAAGTTTACACAGGTGAGTGACAATTACACAAGATTCACACAGGTTGGATGACGATTATACAAGATTCACACAGGTTGGATGACGAATATACAAAGTTTGCACAAGAGGGTGATGATTATACAAAGTTTACACAAGAGGGTGACGATTATACAAGGTTTACACAGGTGGATGACGATTATACAAGGTATACACAGGTGAGTGACGAGTAAACAAGGTTTACATAGGTGGGTGACGATTATACAAGATTTTCACCGGAGGCTAGTGATTATATAAGGTTTACACAGGTGGGTAACGATTATACAAGGTTTACACAGGTGGGCGACGATTATGCAAGATTTACATTGGTGGTTGACGATATACAAGGTTTACAGAGGTGGGTGACGATTATACAAGGTTTACACAGGTGGGTGATGATTATACAAGGTTTACACAGGAGGGTGATGATGATACATGGTTTACACAGATGGGTGACGATTATACAAGGTTTGCACAGGTGGGAAACGATGATACAAGGATTACAAAAGTGGGTGACGATTTTACAATGTCTACACAGGTGGATAATGATTATACAAGGTTTGCACTGATGGATGACGATTATACGAGTTTTACACAGGAGGGTGACGATTATACAAGGTTCACACAGGAGGGTGACGAATATAAAAGGTTTTCACAGGTGGATGACGACTATACAAGGTTTACACAGGTAGATGACAATTATACAAGGTTTACACAGGAAGGTGATGATTATACAAGACAATTATACAAGTTTTACACGGGTGGGTGACGATTATACAAGGTCTGCGCAGGTGGGTGACGATTGTAGAAGGTTTACACAGGTGGAAAACGATCATACAAGGTTTACACAGATGGGTGACGATTGTACAATGTTTACTCAGGGGGTTGACGATCATCCAAGGTATACACGGGTAGATGACGATTATACAAGGTTTACACAGATGGGTGACAATTTGCAAGGTTTAACAAAGGTGGATGACAGTTATACAAGATTTACACAAGAGGGTTTCATCATACAATTTTGACGCAGGTGAGTGACGATTATACAAGGTTTACACAGGTGGATGACGATTATACAAGGTTTACACAGGTGAATGACGATTACACAAGGTTCACACTGGTGGATGACGACTATACAAGGTTTACACAGGTGGATGACGATTATACAATGTTTACACATGTGGATGAAAATAATACAAGGTTTACTCAAGTGGGTGACGATTATGCAATTTTTAAACAGGAAGGTAACGATGATACAGGTTTACAAAAGTGGGTGACGATTTTACAATGTCTGCACAGGTGGGTGACGGTTATAGAAGGTTTACACAGGTGGGTAACGATGATACAAGGTTTACTCAGGTGGATGACGATTTTACAATGTTTACACAGGTGGGTAACAATTCTAAAAGATTTACACACATGGATGATGATTATTCAAGGTTTACACAGGTGGATGACGATTAGACAAGATTTACACAGATTGGTGACGATTAGACAATGTTTACACAGGTGGATAATGATTATACAAGGTTTACACTGATGGGTGACGATTATACAAGGTTTACACAGGTGGATGACGATTATACAAGGTTCACACAGGAGGGTGTCCATTATAAAAGGTTTTCACAGGTAGATGACGATTATACAAGGTTTACAAACGTAAGTGACGATTATTCAATGTTTGCAATGGTAGGTGACGATTATACAGGGTTTACACAGGTGGGTGACGATTATACATAGCTTACACAAGTAGGTGATGATTATGCAAGGTTTTAATAGGCGGGTGACGATTATTCAAGGTTTACGCTGGTGAGTGACGATTATGCAAGGATTACAAAGGTGGGCAATAATTATACAAGGTTTACAAAAGTTGGTGACGATTTTACAATGTCTTCATAGGTAGGTGATGATTATAGGTTTACAAGATGGGTAACGATGATACAAAGTTTACTCAGGTGGATGATGATTTTACAGTGTTTATGCATGTGGGTGACAATTCTACAAGATTTACACAGGTGATGATGATTATTCAAGCTTTACGCAGGTGGATGACGATTAGACGAGATTTACACAGATGTGTGACGATTAGACAACGTTTACACAGGTGGATAATGATTACACAAGATTTATACTGATGGGTGACGATTATCCAAGGTTTACACAGGTGGATGACGATTATACAAGGTTCACACAGGAGGGTGTTGATTATAAAAGGTTTTCACAGGTGGATGACGATTATACAAGGTTTACAGAGGTGGGTGACGATTATACAATGTTTACAAGGGTGGGTGACGATTATACAAGGTTTTCACAGGTGGATGACGATTATACAAGGTTTACACAAGTGGGTGATGATTATGCAAGGTTTAAATAAGTGGGTGACGATTATTCAAGGTTTACACTGGTGGGTGACGATTATACAAGGTTTACAAAGGTTAGTGGCGATTATACAAGGTTTGCACAGGTAAGTGACGATTATACAAGGTTTACAAAAGTGGGCAACGATGATACAAGGTTTACATACGTTGGTGACGATTTTACAATGTCTGCAAAGGTGGGTGATGATTATAGAAAGTTTCAATAGGTGGGTAACGATGATACAAGGTTTACTCAAGTGGGTGACAATTTTACAATGTTTACATAGGTGGGTGACGGTTTTACAAGGTTCACATGGGTGGGTGATGATTATACAAGGTTTACACAGGTGGATGACGATTAGACAAGGTGTACACAGATGGTTGACGATTTTACAATGTTTACACGGGTGGGTGAAGATTATAGAAGGTTTGCAGAAGAGGGTGACGATCATTCAAGGTATACACAAGAGGGTGACGATTATACAAGGTTTACACAGGTGGGTGACGATTATACAAGGTTTGCAGAGGTGAGTGATGCTTAAACAAGATTTACATAGGTGGATGACAATTATACAAGATTTTCAAAGGTGGCTAGCGATTATGCAAGGTTTATACAGGTGGGTGACGAATATAAAAGTTTTACACAGGTGGACGACGATTTCACAAGGCTTAACACAGATGGGTGATGATTAAACAAGGTTTACGTAGGTAAATGACAGTTACACAAGGTTCACACAGATGGATGACGATTATACAGGGTTTACACAGGTGGATAATCATTATACACAGTTTACACTGATGGGTGACGGTTATACAAGGTTTACACAGGTGGATGACGATTATTAAAGGTTCACACAGGAGGGTGACGATTATACAAGATTTACACAGGTGGATGATGATTATACAAGGTTTACACAGGTGTGTGACAATTATACAAAGGTTACACAGGTGGGAAAAAATTATACAAGTTTTACAAAAGTGCGTGACGAGTATACAAGGTTTACACAGGTAGGTGATGATTATGTAAGGTTTACTCAGTTAGATGATGATTATGCAAAGTTTACACAGGTTGGTGACGATTATACAAGGTTTACACAGGTGGATGATCATCATACAAGGTTTTAACAGTTGGGTGATGGTTATGAAAGGTTTACACAGGTGGATGACGATTATGCAAGGTTTACACAGGTGCTTGAAAATTATTCAAGGTTTACACAGATGGGTAACGATTATACAAGGTTTGCACAGATGAGTGATGATTATACAAGGTTAACAAAGGAGGGTGATGACGATACATGGTTTACACGGATGGGTGACTATCATACACGGTTTACAGAGGTGGATGACGTTTATACAAGGTTTAAACAGGTGAGGGACAAATATATAAGGTTTACACAGTTGGGTAAAAATTATACAAGATTTACTGAGGTGGGTGACGATTATAAAAGGTTTACACAAGAGGGAAACGATTATTCAAAGTTTACACAAGAGGGTGACTATAATACAAGGTTTACACAGGTGGGTGACGATTATACAAGGTTTACACTCGTGGGTGACGATTATACAAGGTTTTCAAAGGTGGGTGACGATTATACAAGGTTTACACAGGTGGGTGACCGTTATACAAGGTTTTTACAGTTGGGAGATGATTATACAAAGTTTACACTGGTGGGTGACGATTATGTAAGGTTCACACAGGTGGATGACGATTATGCAAGGTTTACACAGGTGATTGAAGATTGTACAAGGTTTAAACAGATGGGTGACTATTATACAGGGTTTACACAGATGGTTGATGATTATACAAGGTTTACACAAGATTGTGATGACGATACATGGTTTACACGGATGGGTGACGATTATACAAGGTTTACAGAGGTGGGAAACGATAATATAAGGTTTACACAGATGGGCGACGATTATAAAAGGTTTACACTGGTAGATGACGATCATACAAGGTTTACACAGGTGTATGATGATTACAAAAAGTTTACACAGGTGGCCGACGATTATACAAGGGATACACAGGTGGGTGACGATTATTCAGGGTTTACAAAGGTGGGTTACGATAATACAAGGTTTACATAGATGGATGATGGTTATACAAGGTTTACACGGTTGGATGATATTTATGCATGGTTTACACAGATGGTTGACGATTATACAAGGTTTACATAGACAGGTGACGATTATACAAGGTTTACACAGGTGGGTAACGATAAAATGTTTACAAAAGTGGGTGACGATTTTACAATGTCTTCACGGGTGGGTGACGATTATAGAAGGTTTATAGAGGTGGGTAACGATGATAAAAGGTTACACATGTGTGTGACGATTCTACAATGTTTACACAGGTGGGTGACGCTTTTACAAGGTTTACATAGATGGATGATGATTATGTAAGGTTTACAGAGGTGGATGACGGTTATACAAGGTTTACACAAGTGGATGATGATTATACAAGGTTCACACAGCTGGATGACAATAACACTAAGTTTACATAGGTGGATGACAATAATACAAAGTTTACACAGAAGGGTGACGATTATGAGTTTACAGAGGTGGGTGACGATTATGCAAGGTTTACGAAGGTGGGTGACGATTATCCATGTTTTGCACATTTGGATGACGATTATACAATGTTTACACAGATGAGTGACGATTATGCAAGATTTACACAGATGGATGACGATTACACAAGGTTTACACAGGTGGACGACGTTTATACAAACTTTAAACAGATGAGTGACGATTATACAAGAGTAACACAGGTGGGTGACAATTATACAATAATGACACTGGTGGATGACGATTATACAAAGTTGTCTCAGAAGGGAGACGATTATACAGGATTTACACAAGAGGGTGTCGATTATACAAGGTTTACACAAGGTCGGTGACGATTATACAAGGTTTACACTGGAGGGTGACGATTATACAAGGTTTACACAGGTGGATGACGATTATACGAGATTTACACAAGAGGGTGGCGATTATACAAGGTTTACACAGGTGGGTGACGATTATACAAGGTTTACACAGGCAGGCGATGATTATACAAGGTTTACACAGGTGTGTGACGATTATACAAGGTTTCCATAGGTGGGTGACGGTTATACAAGTTTAACACAGGAGGGTGATGATTATGCAAGGTTTACAAAGGTGAGTGACGATTATACAAGGTTTATACTGGTGGGTGAC
>JAYMFT010262281.1:0-10752 GCA_038088735.1 Panulirus argus
ATTATTTATTTATTTATTTATTTTATTATACTTGATCACTGTTTTCCGTGTCAGCAAGGTAGCACCAGGAAACAGACGAAGAAAGACCCACTTTGTTGCCCTTTCCCACATTCTATTTCGAGCACATCCACCTTCCTCTTGCATCCATATGGTGATATTGTGACTATTATACTTTCAAACGTACCCATCTTTGCCCTTGTAGATTATGATCACTCTTTCCACACATTCCTCAGTGCTCCCAGAACGTTCATTCCCTCCCCCACACTATGACTCACTTCCGTTTTCATGGTTCCATTCATTGCCATGCCCTTTTTGAGGTATCTAAACCTTTATCCAATTTTTCTGTAATCAAACACACGCTCCAACTAGCTTGTCCCTCAACTCTGTTAAACCTGATAACTTTGCTTTTATTCACATTTCTTCTCAAGTCCCTTCTTCACATATCCTTCTAAACTTGGTCACCTTCTGCAGTTTCACTTTCGAATCTTCCACCAGTGGTGTATTATTAGCAAACAACAACAACTGACTCATTTCCCAGGCCCTCTCATCCCCAGCAGACTGCATACTCGCCCCTCTCTCTAAGACTCTCGCAATTACCTCTCTTTCCATCCAATCCATAAACAAATTAAACAACCATAGTGACATCATACACCCATGCTGCAGACAAACGTTCACTTGAAACATTTCACTCTCCTCTCATCCTACTCATGCACATGCCTTACACCCTTGATGAATACTTTTCACTGCTTTTAGCAACTTTCCTTCCACACATACATACAGTGAAAATCCTAACTAATGAGTCAACGACATAATCATCCCTTTCCTTAATACATTCAACAATAAAACCATCGTTGATGCTTTTCATGGTGCATTAGGCTTTCACCACCTCTTATCCCTTTACCAAACCACTCTCCGTGACTCTCTCACTTCATATTCCACCATGACCCAAACACCCTACATCTGCCACCCTGTCATCAAACACATTCCACATTCCTTCAGGATATTTACTCACTCTGCTTACTTCATCACTACCCACAACCTCTTTCCCATTTTCCTCGTTCACTGGTGCTCGTATTTGTTCTCTTGATTTTTGCACATCATTAACCTCCTTACAAAACATTGTATTCTCCCTAAAGTTTACTGATACTCGCTCACCCCAACTCTCATTTACCTTGTTTTTCAACCCCTGCACCTTCCTCTTGACTTCCTGCCACTTTTTTGTATACATCCCCCAATCATTTGCACTCCTTCCCTCTAAGTACCACCCAAATGCCTCCCTTTTCTCTTTCGCTTGCAACTTCTTAACCCACTACACACTACCCTTTCTAATCTGCCCATTCCTCCTTATTCCCTGTATACTGCATACTCACCCCTCTCTCCAAGACCCTAGTGTTTACTTCCTTTACCACCTCATCCATAAACAAGTTAAACAGCCATGGTTTCATCACATACCATTGCCATAGACCAACCTTTCTCTTGAACCACTTACTTTCCCCTCTTTCCATGTATTTATATGCCTCACACTCTTGAAACTCTTCACTGCTTCTAGTTGCTTTCCTCCCTCATTATATATTTTGAGACCTTCCACAAGGAATCTCTGTCATCCTGATCATATGTATGAATTGAATGATGTAGTAATTTAACAATTTAGAGGACCAGTGATGTCTTGGGTACCACGTGGCATTGTCATTGAAGCATTGCTTCTCAGTGTATTCTAAAAGATGGCCACTGTTCTTCCAACTCCTTAAACAGATAGCTATATGTGTCAAATATGATTATATTTACTGAGTTTTGTGTCATTTTAGTCGGTCCTTTATGTTTTCAGAAAATCAGGTGTGACTGACCATTATGCCTTAGATGATACACATGCCCTTCACCTAGCCAGGAGAGTAGTACGCACATTGAACTACATCAAAGTACCTCAGGTGAGAAACATTTACCAGGTTTCCAAAATGGCAGCCATGCATACACTGAATTTTTCACTTATTTCAGTTGAACTAACACATGCATTGTTGGTGGACACTTATTTTGTGGGAACACCATGTGAGGACTTCAGAAATTTTTTCTCCTTGCTTCAGACTACCATAAAAGAAGTAAAGGAACCGTTGTTCGATGCTCATGACCTTTATGGTATTGTTGGGGACAACCTCAAGAAAACTTATGATGTGAGGGAAGTGATTGCACGTATTGTCGATGGGTCAGAATTTGATGAATTTAAGGTAAGTAGAAATTTACTTCTTTGTTCCCTTTTCATGTTCAGTATTATGCACTTTTGTGTAAAAGCCTGGTGTTGGTGTTTCAGCTTGTTAAACTGTAGTAATTTCCTTTAAATTGCAGCAAGTTAAAAAGCTAACATCCTTCATATTATTTTTCATTTTTAAAGGTATTGTAGTCACTGTAGTAATTCATAGATGTAGCTGATTGACAGGCTCTTTGCATATAAAACAAATGACACTCACCAACCCAAATAGTTGTGGGGTTGAACCCACATTTTAGAGGTTGAGAATGCAGAGGGCTATTACTGCAGATAATCAAAACTTTTTCTTACCTTTAGCATCTTTCATTCCTTCCTTTATATGGTTTTGTTCTTTTTTAAAGGCTTTGGTGTTCTGAAGTTGGTTATCATAGTTGCTTTCTCAGTATTTGGTGCTGTAATTTCACTGGAATATGTAGATTCATTTGGATGAGTATTCTGTTTTAGAGGCTATTTCCCTTTTTTGTATGATGTCCGTGATCTAGAAATTCAGTCTCCATATTGCATGTCTTACCCCAAGATATGTAACATGAAAGTTGAATTATCTACCTCTGTATTTGCAGTGTTATAGAGGTGAATTAAGAAACTTTCATATCTAACTGTTCAGGTTTTTCCTTTGGTCAGCATTTATGGAACTGATATTTAAAAGACTTGGAAAAGTGTTTTCATAAACACCAGACAGCATAGTGCTGATATTCTAGGAGTTAATTCACCGGTATTGTACTTTTCTCCAACAGACAGTCATTTAATCCTTCATACTTATTAGGCTTTGGTAAAGGTTGATTACACGTGGCGAACCCATAGTCTGATCAGGATCTTGTAGTGGTGCTGAATGTATTTTTTGATAAGTGTGAAAATATGATAGGTAAAGATGGTATCTACAGCTTTTGTGAAGTAAACCCAAATTCTTCTCACACTTTGTTTTCAGTTTTAGGCAAGAAGTATTTCCTTATTACATTTTAACTATATCAGAATGAGGAATGCTTTAACAGATGTTTTGAATGTTCCCATGGGTCTCTCATAGTCAGAGTTGTGGAGTTGATCACTAATTGAATATTTTGGAAGAGTTTGCATGTCCCACAAAAGAAAAAAGCATACAAAGTATAGATATTAAAATCTATGGATTATGAGATGTCAAGTTTGAAATGTCCATGTTTATGAAAAAAGTAAAAAAAAAAAATGAAAGAAAACTTCTCATGATAAGATTAGACAAGTCTTTGTCTTGGACTGCAGCATCCTCAACTCAGGTGTATTCTGTTAGTGATTATTGGCAAAAGATAGTACCAACCCAGCACATTAATGAAACAGTGGCTTTTCAGTATTTTGTATAGCATCAGCAGTAGCAACAACAGTAGGCTGCTGATAAACTACCATTGAAATAGCTTCAATGGCTGATTTTGATTGTTTTTTGCCAGCTTTGTTCAGCATAAACAGGGCAGAATTACTGAAGATGCATATGTATAAAGTAATCTTGTTCTTATCTTCAGAATTGATAAATGTGTTGACTTGCTTTTCTGCTTAAAGAATTCATTTATAATATCTTCATGCAGTAATAATGAATTAATTACTTAATTTTTCAGCTCCAGAACCTTTCTTGTAGGGCTCCTGTAGTTTCAAGGCTATGCTCCAATCAGATGTAGGGAAATGATGGACTCCCTTTTTAGCACGAAGCTCCTTGTTGAGACTGTATTCCTTTTTTATTCATTGATGTTGATACAACTTTGCTGAAGATGACTTTATACTCACCATGTAATCACATGCAGTTGGAGTTTGGTAACAATTTAATAAACAATAATATGATTAGATAATGTGTCATGATTCAACTTCACATAAACCTGTTTTGTAACTTATGAATGGTTTAGGGTAGGGAATGGGTTTCCCAGTATGTAAATTGTGAGATCGTTTGTCTTATGCTGAAGATTCTGTTCCAGGTTGTTTGGGTCAGTAATATTAGCATAGTGAAATACCAGCTATGCACGTCAAAGAAACAGTGGCATTTTAAGATTTCGTTTCGCTGTAGCTATAGTAACAGTGGTAGAATGTTAGTCTTCTCTCATTATAGTAGTATTGCATGATGATTTAGTTATTTTGAGTGCTAGCCATTATAGTGGTTGTACTAGATGATGATGTTAGAGTGACTGCAAGCTTTGTTTAGGTTGAGGAGGGGAAAGATTCCTAAGGTGCTGATATGGAGAGAAAACTTTTTTATATTTTTGAATCAGACAAAGTTAATAACTTTTTTGTCTGCCTAATGGAATCATTTATGCTTTATTTGCAAACTAATGGAGAATGATTGGATGATGTATCATGTTTTGAGCTTCACGGTTACACCTGTTTTGTAGCTTATGACTTCCACACTGTAAGGAGTTGGTTATCTGGTTTAAGCTGGTGAGAACCTTTGCTTCTGGTCATCATGAAAAGGTTTTTGTTCAGTTTAGAAATTTATCAGTATTGGCCAGTTAATTATCATCAGCACTTTTGCAGGTTTCCTCTATTTTTAACATATGTTTAGAGGATAGTTTAAGCAATTGGAGATGGTAGTCTTGCTTTGTGAATCAGTGTAATGTGCCCAGCGATTAAGTATATGTGAACTGAGAGGCTGTGGGCATTTGATGTACCCCGTGCCCAGCGATTAAGTAAATGTGAACTGAGAGGCTGTGGGCATTTGATGTACCCCAATGGTTGTTTGATTTGTTTATGGGTAGGATGGTGAGGGAGGTCAATACAAGAGTCTAGGAGGGAGGGACAAGTATGCAATCTGTTGGGGATGAGAGGGCCTAGGAAGTGAGTCAGATGTTGTTCGCTGATGATACAGCACTGGTGGCTGATTCGAATGAGAAACTGCCGAAGTTGGTGACTGAGTTTGGAAGAGTGTGTGAAAAGAGAAAGTTGATAGCAAATTTGAATAAAAGCAAGGTTATTTAGTTCAGCAGGGTTGAGAGACAAGTTGATGGGAATGTAAGTTTGAATGGAGAAAAGTTGCAGGAAGTGAGGTGTTTTAGATATCTAGGAGTGGACTTGTCAGCAAATGGAACCATGGAAGCAGAAGTGAGTAATAAGGTGGAGGAGGGGGTGAAGGTTCTGGGAGTGATGAAAAATGTGTGTCAAGAGAGAACATTATCTCGAAGAGCAAAAATGGGCATGTTTGAAGGAATAGTAGCTCCAACAATATTATATGGTTGTTAGGCATGGGTGATAAGTTTGTGTGGAGGAGGATGAATATGTTGAAATAGAATGTATAAGGACAATATGTGGTGTGAGGTGGTTTGATTGAGTAAGTAATGAAAGGGTAAGAGAGCTGTGTGCTAATACAAAGAGTGTGATTGAGAGAGCAGAAGAGGGTGTGTTGAAAGGTTTGGACATAATGGAGAGAATGAGTGAGGAAAGGTTGACAAAGAGGATATATGTGTCAGAAGTGGAGGGAGCAAGGAGAAGCAGAAGACCAAATTGGAGGGGAAGGATGGAGTGAAAGGGATTTTGAGCAATTGGGGCCTGAACATATGGGAGGATGAAAGGCGTGCATGGAATAGAGTGAATTGGAGCGATGTGGTAAAAAGGGGTTGAGGTGCCTTTCACTCACACAAAATACTTTGATGCCACAAGATTGATAGACTTTCTCTAGGCATGATAATGAGTGAAATTCTCAGCCTTAGTTTTTCATATCAGGAATTTGGCATTCCCTACTTCTCATATGAACAGCATGAAAGTAAATACCCTAGGAATGTAATACCTCGGGAGGGTCTACTACTCTGCAGCTATCTGAAACAAAATTAGACTATGTTAATTGTATATACAGTAATCCTTTGATTTAATGAACTATTAGGGGAAGGAGGTGTTTGTTAATTCCGAAAGTTCGTTAAATCGAATGTAACCATTTTTTTATACAGTATATAGTAATACAATATACAGTTCACACGCTTTCTTTTAACTCCTCTGTCACTTGATGCCATTTTGAATTGTAAGGATTGCAAAATTATTTAATAAAGTTAGAATTATCTGCATACAGCCTGACCGCACAATAACTTGAGGCAGACTGAAACTGAAACAAAGCAAGTATACCCCACACTCCCAAAAACAAGTGTGATATGAAATGCACATGGTGTGGCTTTTGAGATTTTTTAGTTTTTTAATTTTTTTCAATTATTAATTAATGTTTAATTGTTTGCCTGGTCCATTAAATCCGAAATCCGTTGTATTGGGGTCTGTTAAATTGAGGGATTACTGTACATCTAAATATTTACTTTTTGAAATCCATTGTATTGGGGTCTGTTAAATTGAGGGATTACTGTACATCTTAACATTTACTTTTTCTATCATAGTTATTGAAATAATGATTGTCATTTAGCTCTTATTTATCTGTAGACAAAATAAATTATATATATGAATATGATAGTATTTATAAATATAGAGAGTTAGCTGGATGGGCAAAAATGGGTACGTTTGAAGAAATAGTAGTCTCAACATTATTATATGGATGTGAGGCATGGGCTAGAGATGTAGTTGTGCAGAGTAGCATGGACATGTTGGAAATGAAATGTTTGAGGACAGTATGTTGTGTGAAGTGGTTTGATTGAGTAAGTAATGAAAGAGTAAGAGGGGTGAGTGGTAATAAAAAAAGTGT
Source organism: Panulirus argus (assembly GCA_038088735.1). Classification (NCBI taxonomy): domain Eukaryota; kingdom Metazoa; phylum Arthropoda; class Malacostraca; order Decapoda; family Palinuridae; genus Panulirus; species Panulirus argus. Next base: position 6,876 of record JAYMFT010262281.1, read on the forward strand.
GGTTGAGAGAACTGGAGGGTGTGCTGAAATGGTTTGGACATATGGAGAGAATGAGTGAGGAAAGGTTGAGAGAGGATATATGTGTTAGAGGTGGAGGGAACAGGGTGAATGGGGAGACCAAATTGGAGATGGAAGGATGGGGTGAAAAAGAATATGAGTGATTGGAGCCTGAACATGCAGGAGGGTGAAAGGCATGCATGGCATAGAGTGAATTGGAATGATGTGGTATGCTGGTTGACATGTTGTCAGTGGACTGAAACAGGGCATATGAAGCGTTAAAGTTAAACCATGGAAAGGTCTTTGGGGCCTGGATGTGGATAGGGAGCTGTGGTTTCGATGCATTATACATGACGGCTGGAGAATGCATGGGAGTGGATGTGGCTCTTATTTGTTTGGTCCTGGCACTACTTCGCTAATCTGGTTGTGGCGATCAAGTAAGAAAAAAATATTAGTAGTAGTAACCACCTTCATATCCCCACCCAGAACAGAGCCTTGAATTGTGGCAGGTATTCTCTATATGTAGATCCTTATCTGTGGAGGTTGATCATGTGGCAAAGATTTTTACTTGTATGTATTAAAGGGTTAGACAGCTATGGTGAGATTACATAGCCCTGATGCACTCCCACTATTATTTCTGATTACTTTTTCATACCACCATTTATGAATCTTTCACAGAAATCTTTATCCATTGTAAAAGCTATGAACAGCATTCAGAAATCAACAGACAACAGCAAGTCACAGTTTCACAATCTTTTCCTGTTATCTTTATGGTACACATTATTTAGATCCATGAGTGCTTAATTTTTTTTTCTTTCATACTTGTTTACAGTTTCTTGCATGAGTGAGATGCCAGGAGCTGATGAAGAAATGGCTTCAGTTGTTCACATCCAATATCTAGCTCCTTATCCACCCTCTTACCTTTCTTGTGCTAGGCTTCAGTTTCTGTGTTTCCATTGGTGTCTTGTCTGCTTCCTGGTGTCTAGGACACTCCACTTCCTCCACGTTCTCTCCATTTGGGTTTGCACTCTGGTCAGCCTTCTCTCTTCCCTGCTAAACTGTGTAACCTTGCTTTTATTCGCATTGGCTAACAGCTTTCTCCTTTCATATGCTCACTCAGACTTAGATAGTGGCTTCTGCTGTTTCTCACTTGAGTCTGCCACCAGAACTGTGTTATTAGTGGGTGACAGCTGACTCACTTCCTGCTCCCCAACCCTCACCAGCCTCACCCTCATCAGCCTACCAACCTGCTCCTTTCTCCAAGTCCCTCACATTTACCTCCCTCACATCCCATTCATAAACAGTTTGAACATCCATTGTGACATCACTAACCCTTGCTGCAGACCTACCTTCATCTGGAATTACTCACCCTCCTCTCTTCCTACTCTCACGCACATCCTCACACATATTAGAAACACTTTACTGTTTCTGGTAACTTTTCCCCCCCACATCATATATTATATATTCATAACACCTATGAAACACACACACAAAACCTTTATGTTTTTAAAACAGAATGATGGTGTTGGTGGTGAACCACTGTTTAGGAGATTTAGGGATAGAACAGCAGAGGACATAGCATGAAATTAAGTAAGAAACTAGTTAAAGATGATGTACAGAAGTACTTTTATAGTATGAGAGTGGTGGATGAATGGAATAAGATAACGAAGGACATTTGTATGATAGTTGAATATGTCCAAGAGAAGGGGCCCCATGAGTGAAAACTCCATACCCATACAGTTCAGATAGGTAAGTACACTCACACATGCACAGGTCATGCAGGAAGTGAAACACAAAGAGGACTGTATCAGCTTAAAAGGGACACAGACGGATTCCAAATTTGGTTGGATATGTGGTTGATGAAATTCATCCCAAGTAAATGTAAAGTAATGAGGATGGGACAGAGTGAAAGGAGGCCTTAGTATGAGTATTATTTAGCAGGAAATAATTTCACAATTATATATGTGAAAAGGTCTAAGGTAATTAACATTGTCCCTAACCTGTGACCACAAAAGGACAGTTGAGGAGACAAACTGTTTACCGGCAAATATTAGAATAGCTTTCAAATGTATGTCTATCCATCTATATCTCTAATACCCATTCTCACTGGGAACTCCCTCCCATTAAGGAGATGGCCTCAGCAAAAGAGTCTCCACTTATCCATGCCCTTACATGCCTCACTTGCATACACCATTCCATTCATTCTTCCACCATTTCTTTTCTTCCAGCATTCATATACATGCTCCTTGTAAACTCCCAGTCTTGTATTCTTTCCACTTGCCCAAACCACCTCAAAGCATTATGTTTCATCCACTCTACCACTCCACAATTCATTTCCTTAGCATTCCCTGCCATACTACATCCTGCTTTTCAAACCCTCTACCATTCCTGAAGCCACTTTGTTCCTCCCCAGTTTGAAGCTGTGTGCATGCTATCACACTCTCAATCTCCTCTCTCCAATGCGTCTTACCAGCTAAACTTGCAAACTTGTACCTTTGTAATTTGAACATTCACTTTTGTCCCTTTAACCTCTATATATTGGCACAATACAGGCATTCTGCCAGTCCTCAGGCACCTCATCTTGAACCTAACATACATTAAAAATTAACTAACCAGTCAACAACACAGTCACCTCCCTTCTTGAGAAATTCAACTAACTTGCCTCACTTCATACACTGTCATTTCATTTAAGATTTCCTCCACTTCATGACTAAGAGCCTCGGGAAGATAGCCCAGATTTTTGTTCAAAATATGACTGCAGTGGTCTTGAAAGACTTTGTCATTGTAGTTTTCATTGTTTTCTTTTTACGGTAATCTCTTGATATTTATGTTTTATTTAAAGAAAGGGTAACCATTATGAGAACAGTGCTAAGTTTAAAGAATGAGTTTGTGTCATATTATATGCTAGAATTAAGATTATATAGTGATATTGTAAAAGTGTTGATAGATAAAATTTTACTTCCATGATTTTGGTATTGCAGGCTCGATATGGGGACACATTAGTGTGTGGATTTGGCCGCTTGTATGGTTTTCCTGTTGGTATAATCGGCAACAATGGTGTGCTATTCTCTGAGTCTGCAGTGAAGGGGACACATTTCATTGAACTTTGCTGTCAGCGGAAGATACCTCTTATTTTCTTACAAAATATTACTGGTGTGTTCCTGAAAGACTTTTTATTGCAGTTTTTCTCATTTATTTTTGTTTCATTTAATACTTTCTTAATATATTGTAAGAATATGTAAACATTATCAGGTCTTAACATTTCATGTCCCAGGAGGCCTTGAATTATGATGCTTCAAATTGCGACACTTTGGACTTACAATACTTTAGAATTAAGGTATATTGTTTCAATTGTGACTTTGGAAAAAACAAAAACTGTTCAAGTGTATGTTTTTAATGTTTAAGAAAACTTCTTTTTTTAATGATGAAGGAAAACCTATTTACTTATTGTGTAGTTTAGGAGGTACAAATAGTATAAGTTGTGGGTTTGAAGCAAATTACAGACTAATCGTAATGGAAGCCAGGATCTTGTGACAAGTCAGGTATGGATAAAGTAAGGCAGGGAATGTTGACATATCCAAAGAAGTGAAGATGTTCATCATTTTTCCACTTAACTGGGGATTTCTTGTATGGATGGATCATATGTGACTTTGGATTTTTCTGTGCAATGTGTCAACATAGTTAGGACCAATTTTTTTTTTTTATGTTAGCTGAGATGGCATGGGCAGCTGAGGCCCTAATCAAGAGATGGTCAACGGGCAATATTGGATTATGTGTTAATTGATAGGCGTGTAAAAGAGAGACTTGGATGTTAATGTGCTGAGGGGGGCAGCTGGTGGGATGTCTGATCACTACCTTGTGGAGGCAAAGGTGAAGATTT
>JAYMFT010262292.1:0-10752 GCA_038088735.1 Panulirus argus
GAACCAGTGAAGGATAAAACAATGTAATATGCGAGTGTGTCAGGAACCAGTGAGCGATAACACTCAATGCAATATGAGTGTGTCAGCAACCAGTGAAGGATAAAATCAATGCAATTTGAGAATATGTTAGAAAAGAGTGAATGATAACACTCAATGCAATATGTGTAAGAAACCAATGAGGTGTAAACCTCAATGCAATATTAGAGCGTGTGAGAAACCAGTGAGGGATAAACCTCAAAAGAATATGACACTGAGAAAATAGAGGGATAAACCTAAAATCAATATGAAAGTGTCTGACAAACCTGTGAGGGATAAACGTCAATACAATGTAGGAGTGTGCTAGAAACCAGTCAGGGATAAACGTCAATATAATATTAGAATTTCTGAGAAACTAGAGAGGGATAAACCTCAATAATATATGAGACTGCTAAAAACCAGTGAGGGATAAACCTTCTACACAATTTAATAGAGTAAAAAAAAAAATACACTGAAAGATCAACCTCAACAAAATATGAGTGTGTGAGATACCTCTAAGGGATAAACCTCAATACATTATGCGAATGTGTGAGAAATGAGCCAGGGATAATCCTCAATACAATATGAGATTGTGTGAGAAAATAGTGAAAAACCAACATGAAAACAATAGTAGAGTGTAGGAGAAACCAGTGAGAGTTAAATCTCAAGAAATATGAGAGTGTGTGAGAAACGATTGTGGAACAAACCTTAATACAATATGAGAGTGTTTAACAAGCCAGAGAGGGATAAACATCAATACAATATGAGAATATGTCAGAAACCAGTGAGGGACAAACCTCACAACAATATCAGAGTTTTTGAGACACCAAGGAGGGATAAACCTCTACAAGATATGCGAATGTCTGAGTAACCATTGAGATATAAAGTTTAATACAATATTCAAGTATTGAGAAACCAGTGAGGAAAAAATTTCAAAACGATATGAAAGAGAAACCAGTGAGGGATAAACCTAAATACAATATTAGGGTGTGTTAGACACCAGTGACGAATAAACCTCAATACAATAAAAGATGTATGAGAAACTATTGAAGGTTAAAGCTCAATACAGTATGAATGAGTGTCAGGAACCAGTAAAGGATAAAACAATGCAATGTAAGAGTGTGTCAGAAAACAGTAAGCGATAACACTCAATGCAATTAGAGTGTGTCAAAGACCAGTGATGGATGAAACAATGCAATATGAGAGTCTGTCAGAAACCAGTGAACGATAACGCTCAATGAAATTTCAGTGTGTCAGAAACCAGTGAAGGATAAAAAAATGCATTATGAGAATGTGTCATAAACCAGTGATCGATAATGCTCAATGATATTTCAGTGTGTCAGTAACCAGTGAAGGATAAAATCATTGCAATAAAGAGACTGTGTCAAAAACTAGTGAACGATAACGCTCAATGCAATTTCAATGTGTCAGAAACCAGTGAAGTATAAAATCAATGCAATAATGAATGTCAGGAACCAGTGAACGATAACTCTCAATGCAATATGAGTGTGTCAGAAACCAGTGAAGAATTAAACTATGTAATATCAAAGTGTGTCAGAAACCAGTCAACGATAACACTCAATGCAATATGAATGTGTCAGAAACCAGGGAAGGATAAAACAATGCAATATGAGAGTGCGTCAAAAACCAGTGAACGACAACACTCAATTCAATATGAGTCTGTCAGAAACCAGTAAAGGATAAAACAATGCAATATGAGAATGTGTCAGAAACCAGTGAGCGAAAACACTCAAAGGTATTTCAGTGTATCAAGAACCAGTGAAGAATAAAATCATTGCAATAATGAGAGTGTGTCAAAAACCAGTGAACGATAATACTCAATGCAATATGAGTGTGTCAGTAACCAGTGAATGATAAAACAATGTAACATGCGAGTGTGTCAGAAAGCAGTGAACAATAACACTCAATGCAATTTGAGTGTGTCAGCAACCAGTGAAGGATAAAATCAATGCAATTTGAGAGTGTGCTAAAAAAGAGTGAACGATAACACTCAATACAATTTGTGTAAGAATCCTATGAGGTGTAAACATCAATGCAATATCAGATCATGTGAGAAACCAGTGAGGGATAAACCTCAAAACAAAAAGACACGGAGAAAACAGAGGGAAAAACCTAAACTCAATATGAAAGTGTCTGACAAAGCTATGAGGGATAAACGTCAATACAATGTAGGATTGTGTTAGAAACCAGTCAGGGATAAACGTCAATATAATATTAGAATTTCTGAGAAACCAGTGAGGGATAAACCTCAATACAATATGAGACTGCTCGAAATCAGTGAGGGATAAACCTTCCACACAGTTTAATAGTATATATAAAACCAATGAGGGATCATCCTCAACAAAATATGAGTGTGTGGGATACCTCTGAGGGATAAACCTCAATACATTATGCGAATGTGTGAGAAATGAGTCAGCGATAATCCTCAATACAATATGATATTGTGTCAGAAAATGTGAAGAACCAACATGAAAACAATATTAGAGTGGAGGAGAAACCAGTGAGAGTTAAATCTCAATAAAATATGAGAGTGTGTGAGAAACAATTGTGGAACAAACCTCAATATAATATGAGAGTTTTTCACAAGGGAGAGAGGGATAAACGTAACTACAATATGAGAATATGTCAGAAACCAGTGAGGGATAAACCTCAGTACAATATCAGAGTGTGTGAGAAACCAATGGGGGATAAACCTCTACAAGATATGCGAATGTCTGAGTAACCATTCAGATATAAAGCTCGATACAATATGCGAGTATTGAAAAACCAGTGAGGGAAAAATTTTAAAACGAAGTGAAAGAGAATGAGAAACCAGTGAGGGGTAAACCTAAATACAATATTAGGGTGTGTGAGACACCAGTGAGGAATAAACCTCAATACAATGAAAGATGTATGAGAAACCATTGAAGGTTAAAGCTCAATACATAATGAATGAAAGTGTGTCAGGAACCAGTGAAGGATAAGACATTGCAATATGAGAGCGTGTCAGAAACCAGTGAGCGATAACACTCAAAGCAATATGAGTGTGTCAGGGACCAGTGATGGATAAAAGAATGCTATACGAGAGTGTGTCAGAAACCAGTGAAGGATAAAACAATGCAATATGAGAGTGTGTCATAAACAAGTGAACGATAACGCTCAATGATATTTCAGAGTGTCAGGGACCAGTGAAGGATAAAATCATTGCAAGAATGAGAGTGTGTCAAAAAGAAGAGAACGATGACACTCAATGCAATATGTGTCAGGAACCAGTGAAGAATGAAACAATGTAATATGCGAGTGCGTCAGGAACCAGTGAGCGATGACACTCAATGCAATATGAGTGTGTCAGCAACCAGTGAAGGATAAAGTCAATGCAATTTGAGAGTGTGCTAGAGTGAACAATAACACTCAATGCAATATGTGTAAGAAACCAATGAGGTGTAAAACTCAATGCAATATTAGAGCGTGTGAGAAACCAGTTAGGGATAAACCTTAAAACAATATGACACTGAGAAAACAGAGGGATAATCCTAAATTCAATCTGAAAGTGTCTGACAAACCTGTGAGGGATAAACGTCAATACAATGTAGGAGTGTGTTAGAAACCAGTCAAGGATAATCGTCAATATAATATTAGAATTTCTGAGAAACCAGTGAGGGATAAACCTCAATACAATATGAGACTGCTAGAAACCAGTGAGGGATAAACCTCTAAACAGTTTAATAGTATATAAAAAAAACACTGAGAGATCAACCTCAACAAAATATGAGTGTGTGAGATACCTCTGAGGGATAAACTTCAATACATTATGCAAATGTGTGAAAAATGATTCAGGGATAATCCTCAATACAATATGAGATTGTGTGAAAAAAATGTGATAAACCAACATGAAAACAATATTAGAGTGTAGGAGAAACCAGTGAGAGGTAAATCTCAATAAAATATGAGAGTGTGTGAGAAACGTTTGTAGAACAAACTTCAATACAATATGTGAGTGTTTGACAAGCCAAAGAGGGATAAACGTCAACACAATATGAGAATATGTCAGAAACCAGTGAGGGATAAACCTCAGTACAATATCAGAGTGTGTGAGAAGCCAATGAGGGATGAACCTTTACATGATATGCGAATGTCTGAGTAACCATTGAGATATAAAGCTCAATACAATATGCGAGTATTGAGAAATCAGCGAGGAAAAAAAATTAAAACGATGTGAAAGGGAATGACATACCAGTGAGAGATAAACCTAAATACAATATTAGGGTGTGTAAGACAACAGTAAGGAATAAACCTCAATACAATGAAAGATGTATGAGAAACCATTGAGAGTTGAAGCTCAAGACATTATGAATGAAAGTGTGTCAGAAATCAGTGAAGGATGAAACAATGCAATATAAAAGTATGTCAGGAACCAGTGAGCGATAACACTCAATACAATATGAGTGTGTCAGAAACCAGTGATAGATAAAACAATACAATATGAGAGTGTGTCAGAAACCAGTGAACGATAACTCTCAATGCAATTTCAGTGTGTCAGTACAAGTGAAGGATAAAATCGATGCAATAATTAGAGTGTGAGGAACCAGTGAACGATAACACTCAATGCAATATGAGTGTGTCAGAAACCAGTGAAAGATTTAACAATGTAATATGAGATTGTGTCAGACACCTGTCAACTATAACACTCAATCCAATATGAGTGTGTCAGCAACCAGTGAAGGATAAAACAATGCAATATAAGAGTGTGTCAGTAACTAGTGACCTTGACACTCAATGCAATATGAGTGTGTCAGTAACCAGTGAAGGATAAAACAATGCAATATGAGAGTGTGTCAGTAACCAGTGAGCGATAACACTCAATGCAATATGAGTGTGTCAGAGACCAGTCAAGGATAAAACAATGCAATATAAGAGTGTGTCATAAACCAGTGAACGATCATGCTCCATGATATTTCACTGTGTCAGGAACCAGTGAAGGATAAAATCATTGCAATAATGAAAGTGTGTCAAAAACCAGTGAACGATAACACTCAATGCAATATGAGTATGTCAGGAACCAGTGAAGGATAAAACAATGTAATATGCGAGTGTGTCAGGAACCAGTGAGCGATATCACTCAATGCAATATGAGTGTGTCAGCAACCAGTGAAGGATAAAATCAATGCAATTTGAGAGTGTGCTAGAAAAGAGTGAACGATAACACTCAATGTAATATGTGTAAGAAACTAATGAGGTGTAAACCTCAGTGCAATATTAGAGCGTGTGAGAAACCAGTTAGGGATAAACCTCAAAACAATATGACACTGAGAAAACAGAGAGATAAACCTAAATTCTATATGAAAGTGTCTGAAAAACCTGTGAGGGATAAACGTCAATACAATGTAGGAGTGTGTTAGAAACCAGTCAGGGATAAACGTCAATATAATATTAGAATTTCTGAGAAACCAGTGAGGGATAAACCTTAATATAATATGAGACTGCTAGAAACCAGTGAGGGATAAACCTTATACACAGTTTAATATTTTATATGAAAAAAAAAAACACTGAAAAATCACCCTCAACAAAATAAGAGTGTCTGAGATACCTCTGAGGGATAAACCTCAATACATTATGCGAATGTTTGAGAAATGTCAGGGATAATCCTCAATTTAATATGAGATTGTGTGAGAAAACAGTGAAGAACCAACATGAAAACAATATTAGAGTGTAAGAGAAACCAGTGAGAGTTAAATCTAAATATAATATGAGAGTGTGTGAGAAACGATTGTGTAACAAACCTCAATACAATATGAGAGTGTTTGAGAAGCAAGAGAGGGATAAACGTCAAAACAATATGAGAATATGTCAGCAACCAGCGAGGGATAAACCTCAGTACATTATGAGAGCGTGTGAGAAACCAATGAGAGATAAACCTGTACAAGATATGCGAATATCTGAATAACCATTGAGATATAAAGCTCAATACAATATACGAGTATTGAGAAACCAGTGAGGGAAAAATTTCAAAACGATATGAAAGAGATTGAGAAACCAGTGAGGGACAAACCTAAATACAATATTAGGGTGCGTGAAGCACCATTGAGGAATAAACCTCAATACAATAAAAGATGTATGAGAAACCATTGAAGGTTAAAGCTCAATACAGTATGAATGAGTGTCAGCAACCAGTGAAGGATAAAAGATTGCAATATAAGAGTGTGTCAGAAATCAGTGAGCGAAAACACTCAATGCAATATGAGTGTGTCAGAAACTAGTGATGGATAAAACAATGCAATACGAGAGTGTGTCAGAAACCAGTGAACGATAACGCTCAAAGCAATTTCAGTGTGTCAGAAACCAGTGAAGGATAAATCAATGCAATAATGAGAATGTGTTAGGAACCAGTGAACGATAACACTCAATGCAGTATGAGTGTGTCAGAAACCAGTGAAGGATTAAACAATGTAATATGAGAGTGTGTCAGACACCTGTCAACGATAACACTCAATCCAATATGAGTTTGTCAGTAACCACTGATGGATAAAACAATGCAATATGAGAGTGTGTCAGAAAGCAGCGAGCGATAACACTCAATGCAATATGAGTGTGTCAGGAACCAGTGAAGGATAAAACAATGCAATATGAGAGTGTGTCATAAACCAGTGAACGATAATGCTCAATGATATTTCAGTGTGTCAGGAAACAGTGAAGGAAAAAATCATTGCAATAATGAGAGTGTGTCAAAAACCAGTTAACGATAACACTCAATGCAATATTAGTGTGTCAGGAACCAGTGAAGGATAAAACAATGTAATATGCGAGTGTGTCAGAAACCAGTGAGCGATAACACTCAATGCAATATGAGTGTGTCAGCAACCAGTGAAGGATAAAATCAATGGAATCTGAGAGTGTGCTAGAAAAGAGTGAACCATAACACTCAAAACAATATTTGTAAGAAACCTATGAGGTGTAAACCTCAATGCAATATTTGAGCGTGTGAGAAACCAGTTTGGGATAAACCTCAAAACAATAAGACACTGAGAAAACAGAGGGATTAACCTAAATTCAATAAGAAAATGTCTGACAAACCTGTGAGGGGTAAACGTCAATACAATGTAGAAGTGTGTTAGAAACCAGTCAGGGATAAATGTCAATATAATATTAAAATTTCTGAGAAACCAGTGAGGGATAAACCTCAATACAATATGAGACTGCTTGAAACCAGTAAGGGATAAACTTTCTACACAGTTTAATAGTATATATAAAACCACTGAGAGATCAACCTCAACAAAATATGAGTGTGTGAGATACTTTTGAGGGATAAACCTCATTACAATATGCGAATGTGTGAGAAATGATTCAGGGATAATCCTCAATACAATATGAGATTGTGTGAGAAAAATATGAAGAACCAACATGAAAACAATATTAGAGTGTAGGAGAAGCCAGTGAGAGTTAAATATCAATAAAATATGAGAGTGTGTGAGAAACGATTGTGGAACAAACCTCAATAAAAAATGAGAGTTTTTGACAAGCCAGAGAGGGATAAACGTCAATACAGTATCAGAATATGTCAGAAACCAGTGAGGGATAAACCTCAGTACAATATCAGAGTGTGTGAGAAACCAATGAGGGATAAACCTCAAAAAGATAAGCGAATGTGTGAGAATCCATTCAGATATGCGAGTGAACGATAAAATTCAATGCAATATGAGTGTGTCAAAAACCCTTAATACAATATCAGTTCGTGTGAGAAGTCAGTGAGCGATAAACCTCAAAAATATGACACTTTGTAGAGAAAACAGTAAGGGATAAACTTATATTCAATATGAAACATAGAAACCAGTCAGGGACAAACATCAATACAATATGAGAGTTTGTGAGAAACCAGTGAGGGATAAACCTAAATACAATATGAGACTCTGCGAGAAACCAGTGAGGAATAGACATTCTCTTTCATATTGTTTTGAAAATTTTCCCTCACTGGTTTCTCATATACTCGCATATTGCATTGAGCTTTATATCTGAATGGTTTCTCACACATTCGCTTATCTTTTTGAGGTTTATCCCTTATTGGTTTCTCACACACTCTGATATTGTATTGAGGTTTATCCCTCACTGATTTCAGACATATTCTCATATTGCATTGACGTTTATCCCTCTCTGGAATTTAACACACTCACTAGTTTCTCACACACTCTAATATTGTTATGAGATCGATCCTTCAATGTGTCAGAAAAACAGTAAAGGATTAAACTCAATGTAATATGAGAGTCTGTCAGAAACCATTGAAGGATAAAACTCAATGCAATATGAATATGTGTCAGTAACCCGTGAACGATAACACTCATTGCAATATGAGTGTGTCAGCAACCAGTGAACGATAGAACTGCAATATGAGTGTGTCAGTAACCAGTGAAAGATATCACTTAATGCAATATGAGTGTGTCAGAAACCAGTGAAGGATAAAACTCATCCGATATGTGTGTCAGAAACCAGTGAAGGATAAAATTCAATGCAATATGAACGTGTCAGTAACCTGTGAGGTGTAAACCTCAATACATTATCAGATCGCGTGAGAAGACAGTGAGGGATAAACCTACATACAATATTAGAGTGTGTGAGAAACCAGTGAGGGATAAAACTCAACACAAAATGTGTCAACAACCAGTGAACGATGACACTCAATGCAATATGTGTCAGGAAAAAGTGAAGGATAAAACTCGATGCAATATGAGAGCGTGTCAGAAACCAGTGAACGATAGCACTCAATGCAATATGAGTGTGTCAGCAAGCAGTGAAGGATAAAACTCAATGCAATATGAGTGTCAAAAACCCGTGAAGGAAGAAACTCAATGAAATATGAGTCTGTCAGAAACCAATGAAGGATGAAACGATGCAATATGAGAGTGTCAGACACCAGTGAACGATAACATTCAATGCAGTATGAGAGTGTCAGGAACCAGTGAAGGATAAAACAATGGAATATGAGAGTGTGTCAGAAACCAGTGAAAGATAACACTCAATGCAATATGAGTGTGTCAGAAACCAGAGAAGGATAAAACTTATGTAATATGAGTGTGTCAGTAACAAGTAAATGATAAAATTCAATGCAATATAAGTGTGTCAGAAACCAGTGTAGGAGAAAACTCAATGCAATATGTGTCAGAAACCAGTGAACGATAACACTGAATACAATACGAGTGTGTCAGAAACCAGTGAAGGATAAAACTCAATGCAGTGTGAGAATGTGTCAGAAACCAGTGAAAGATAACACTCTAACCAATATGGATAAAACTCATGCAGTATGACAGTGTGTCAGAAACTAGTGAACGATAAAATTCAATGCAATATGAGTGTGTCAAAAACCCTTAATACAATATTAGATCGTGTGAGATGTCAGTGAGGGATTATGACACTTTGAGAGAAAACAGTGGGGGATAAACCTAAATTCAATATGAAACTTAGAAACCAGTCAGGAACAAACATCAATACAATATGAGAGTTTGTGAGAAACCAGTCAATATGAGACTCTGCTAGAAACCAGTGAGGAATAGACATCAACACAATTTGACAGAGTATAAAAAAAACCACTGCGGGATAAACCTCAACAAAATATGAGTGTGTGAGAAACCTCTGAGGGATAAACCCCAATTCATTATGCGAATGTGTGAGAAAACTGAGAGATAAACCTCAATAAAAATATGAGATTATGTCAGAAAACAGTGAAGGATCAACCTCATAAAATATTAGAGTGTGTGAGACACTAGTGCTCTCACTAGTGTCTCAGTACAATATGAAATTGAGTGAGAAACCATTGTGGAACAAACCTCAACAATATGAGTGTTTGACAAACCAGAGAGGGAAAGACGTCAATACAATATGAAAATATGTCAGGAACCATTGAGGGATAAGCCAACATACAATATCAGCAAATTAGTGAGAAACCATTGAGATATAAAGGTCAATACAATTTGCGAGTATGAGAAACCAGTGAGGGAAAAATTTCAAAACAATATGAAAGAGAATGAAAAAGCAGTGAGGGATAAACCTAAATACAATATGAAAGTGTATGATAAACCAGTGAGTGATAAACCTCAATACAATAAAACGATGTATGAGAAACCATTGAAGGTTAAAATATTACCTTATGAAAGTGTGTCAGAAACCAGTGAAGGATAAAATAATGCAATATGAGAGTGTGTCAGAAACCAGTGAACGATAAAAATGCAATATGAGTGTGTCAGTAACCACTGAAGGGTAAAACAATGCAACATGAGAATGTGTCAGAAACCAGTGAAGGATAAAACTCAATGCATTATGAGTGTGTCAGAAACTAGTGAAAGATATCACTCAATACAATAAGAGTGTGTCAGCAACTAGTGAAAGATAAAACACATGCAATATGAGAGTGTGTCAGAAACCAGTGAAAGATAAAACTCAATGAAATATGAGTGTGTCAGAAATTGTGAGGTGTAAAACTCAATACAATATCAGATCGCGTGAGAAAACAGTGAGGGATAAACCAAAATACAATATTAGATTGTGTGAAAAATCAGTGTGGAATGAAAGTCAGTACAATAAAAGAGTGTATAAAAAATCATTGAAGGTTAAAATGATCTTGTTACTTTTGGAAATCGTTTTCATCGGCTTCTCAAATCACGTCAAATCACTGCAAATGTGATTTTCAAAAATTGCATTGTCATTATCATTATGGTATCTCCTCATAACCGACATTAATGATCATTTTTATTA
>JAYMFT010262303.1:0-10752 GCA_038088735.1 Panulirus argus
CATCACACACCCCTGACGCAGACCAACCTTCACTGGGAACCAGTCACTCTCTTCTTTTCCTACTCGTACACATGCCTCACATCCCATGTATTCCCTGCATGTCGTAAAAGGTGACTAAAATGGGAGGGAGTGGGGGCTGGAAATCCTCCCCTCCTGTTTTTACTTTTCCAAAAGAAGGAACAGAAAAGGGGGCCAAGTGAGGTTTTCCTTCTATAAGGCTCAGTCCTCTGTTCTTAACGCTACCTCACCCACATGGGAAATGGTGAACATGCATGGATGGAATATATATTTTCATGCATTTTTGTCCTTGTTCACTGCTTCTTGCATAACAAGTCAGCACCTGGAACAGACCAAGAATTGCCTCATTTGCTCTCGCATCAAATGTGGTCTCCCTTGACCACCTGAAATGCCCTGGGTCAGCCCATTAACAGCACATTATCCCATGTATGCCCTGTCACTCATAGTCTCTCTATCCCATTCATACATCACACCTCACACTTTTCTGCATGTCTTGACACCTGGCACTGAAGGCATCTTTAACTACATCCTTTCATCTTCTGTTTGGTCTCCACTTTCTCGTTGTCCCTTCTGCTTCCAACATATATGCTCTCTTTGTCATTCTTTCCTGGCTTGTCTGTCCATATCTCCAGATCATTTTAGTACACCTTCTTCCACTTTATTTTTTATATTGGAGGTTCCAGTCATGGACAAAAGTCCACATCAAGGCTGGGCCTTAACTGAAATATAGAGAAATAATGAAAAGGGAAAAAAGAAGAGACAAGGGAAAGTATTTACAACTTTTGGAGGAAGTGAAAAACCTCTTTTAGAATGTGACAGGTCAGAGTTATTGGTAAAGACATGAGATGGTAGAGAGTTCCAAAGCTTCAAGAAGTAGGAAAAAAATCATTTATCAAAACAGTCCATCCTTGAGTTGCCAGCTACCACAAAGTAATCATGTGACACAGCAGCCTGCCGAGTATTGCATGGTCAAGCTAATGGTGGGGGCACACAAGCAGCCAGCTCCTGGCTGCAAAAACCAAAGTTATTCCTATACCTTCCCATAATCTCCTTTTGAACTGGCCAAAACGCTCTTCTCCTCTGGACATAAGCAAGATGTATGGCCGTCCTGATGGCATCTATCCCCATGCACTATAAGAGTGTGCCTCTGAACTTGCATCTCTGTTTGCTTTTCTGTTCTGTTTCTGTTTGAAAAACCAGAACTTTTCCTTTTTCTAGGAAGCATGCATTAGTGCATCCCATCCTTAAAAAGGGTATCCATTCTAACCCCTCTAACTAACATCCTGTTGTTTTGACATCTACCATTTTCAAAGTCTTTGAATCCTGCCTCGCCTCACGTATCATCAGATATCCTGAATCACCAGTAAGGCTTCCGTAATGCAAGATCCACTAGAAATATTTTTTCCTGTCTTACTAATGTATGGTCATCATCCCTAAAAGATTTCAGGAAATCCTATGTAGTTGCCCTAGACATACCCAAAGCTTTTGACAGAGTGTGGCATGGGGTCTCACCTCTAACCTCCCATCTTTTGGCTTACCTCCCCCACTTTGTCCTCTCATGTCTTGCATCCTCTCTGGCCGCTCTATCTCCATGATTGTTGATGGATCAGCCTCTGCCCTTTTTCCATCAATAGTGGTGTCCCTAAAGGTTCTGTCTTGTCTCCTACAATTTTTCTCCTTTTTATTAATGATTTCCTTTCTTCCACAAATAACTAAATGAACTCATATGCTGATGATTCAACACTACAATCTGCCACATCCTTCAGTTCTACTCCTTCTTCTCTTACTTAATCTACTACATGTCGTCTCGACACAATAACACAATATCCTCAGTAATATCTCAGAGGGTAAGACAAAATCTGGTTAAGTTTCAAGCCTCCAAAACCCGATTTCCACCCCTCTTACAAAAATTCCTCACAAATTTCCTCTCTCCTTTGGCAGTTCTGTAATTCCACATACTTGGCATTACTGTAACATTTATTCTTTCTTGGAAATCCCACATTATGGAAATTGCTTAGTCTGTCTCTAAGAAACTGGGAGTTCTATTTAGATGAAATTTCTTTTCTTTTAAACAGTTGCTCTGTTTATATAAAAGATTGATCTGTCCTTGTATGGAGTATGCTCTCTCACTTGGGGTAGCTTTAGCTTTGCCTCCTTACTTGACAGAGTTGAGTCAAAAGAGGTTTGATTTATAAACTCTCCCAGGCTAACTTCAAAACTTTACCCTCATGCCCTATGCCACAATGTTGGTACTCTCTCCCCCTTTCTGTACATATTACTTTGGTTTTTGCTGCCAAGAGCTGGCTGCTTGGTTGCCCCCACCTCTAGCTAACCATGCAGTACACAGCAAGCTGCTGCATCACATTATTACTGTGTGGGCATTGGCAACTCAAGGGTGGGTCGTTTTAATGACTGTTTTTCCCCTACACTTCAAAGTTTTGGAAGTGTCTACCTTCTCATCTTTTTCCCAATATCTAATACATGGCACATTATTAAGGATTTATTTTTCACTACTTCCAATATTTGTGAATGTCCTCCCTTTCCTCTTCCTTTTCCCTTTCATAATCCTCTCTGTATTTATAACAAGCCCCGGATTTGATGTGTTCTTTTGTCTGTGACTGGAGCTTCCAACGTGAAAAACATAAAACCCAGAGAAAATCAGAAAAGACTTTTCATAAGTTATTCCAATCAGCTTTGTTGAGGTACCATTATATACGTTTAGAAGGGGGTACTTGAGGGTAGATGCCATTGAAATAGATACGTTTACGATAGTATGGTCAGATGAACCTATTTTTTCAAACATAAGCTTCTTACTATCACAGCTTTCCCTTACTCTATCATTTCTTACTTGATCAATACTCCGCACACCACACATTATCCTACAACATTTAATTTCCTACAGATCCGCCCACCACATCCACTCAATTATAGAGCATAAAGATACTATAGGTATGCTATACCTTATCACTAGAATTCAATGTTAAGGACCGTATCTTTATATCTTAACAGTATCAGATATTAAATTTCTCATCTCTCTATAATGTTGACATCATTTTTTAAAGATTAGGGCACTCAGAATTGTGAAACTTGATGTTGGCAGTATGTCATCATCATTTTAAGCAGATGTGTTACCTCTACCTCTACCCTTGATGATTAGGGTCTTACCTGTATTACCCTCAGTGTATAATCCTCATATTTGCTCCTTTATCACTAATAGGTCCCGGTGTTCAATAAAAGAATGTGATATGTGCTTCTGAGCTGTCTTAAGCGACAGCTTCTCCAATAATGGCACATAGAAATTGTAACAGTTTGAAGATCCAAACTACAACAATTCTTCTGAGGAAGGAAAGAACAAACACATTAATAAGAAAGATTGTAGTGACCAGAGCAGCACCAGCAGAAGAAGCAACTAAAGACTCTCAGTGACAGTAAGAGAATATAGTGACAGTAAAAACTGAGGCAACAGGAAAAGAGTTGATAAGAACAGCATAGCAGCAGTAGCATAAAAATAAAAATTGATAACATGAAGTTAAAAAACTGAGGAAAATGTGTCAGTGTTGGTTAAAAGGACCATAGTTTTTGTTTAAGACAAACTTTTCATAATACTCTCTTTATGAACTTATCATTTGCCATAGTTCCACATGACTAGGATTGTAGTTTACATGAGCAGAATCAATCTTACATTCAAAATATGGCACTGAGATGTATCTAGCAGTTTGTTTAGTTGTAAGTCATACTGGTGTGTGGAAAAGTCAGCTTATCATTATTGATAAGCATATGTTATTCAAAAGTCAGTTCTAATGCCACCTTGATGTTCTGCTGAGAGTCCTAGCTTGGACTCTGAACTGGCAAATTGTACTTATAAAGTCTAAGATGATGACAGTTATTCTAAGTGGTGAGAATAGTATACTATACTTATGAAAGAAATGTTTATCCTATTGATGTTGAAATTGATATTGTAAGAATTATTTAGTTATTGTCAAGAGTGATCTGCTACATAAGTGGCAGACTTATTGTGTAAGAAAGCAAGCAGTTAGCTTGGAAGTGCATACAGAAAGACTACTAAATTTTAACTAATGATTGTGGGAATATGAAATAGGTTTGAAGGAGAGTAAGTTGTAAAGCTTGGGAGCTAGCAACTTATAATGGGTTTGAAGATGTAGTATTTCAGTGTTTGTGTTAGAAGAGTTAGGGAGGTATGTCTTGACCTCATGAATTTATTGGGGAAAGGCAAATATATAATTAGAAGCAAGTACTTTCTCAACAAAGGATGCTTTATGAATAGTTAATCTCACTACATTTTCCACAGGGTGACCTGAGGTAGGTGTGGGTTGAGGGTGGTGCTACACTCTCTACCTTGCCCAGGTTGTGAGCAATTCTTCTTACGACCGGTAACTCAGGATGACCTGGAGTTAAGTTTTCCTTGGGGTGGCTCATGACTTACCAGTCTTGTCACATACATTACACACTCCAAGCTCACTGGAGTCAATCATTTCACATTTAGTTTTCATTTGCTGAAAATCTGAGGCAGTTGTAGGTTACAGCTGTGGACTGCAATATTTGTGTTTTACAAGGTTTCAAAATGGAAGGCAAACAAGTGACATGTTCACTGTGCAGTAAAACATATTTGAATAATTCTAGCATGAAAAAACATATGCTCACACACACAAAAGAGAATTCTTTTAAATGTTCACAATATCAGAAAAGCTTTAACCAGCATTATAGTCTTGGAATGTGTATGAAAATTCATGCACGAGAGAAACGATTTGAATGTTCACTGTGTCAAAAGTCCTTCTCCCGGAGGAGTAATTTGGTTAAACACTTAACTCTTCATACAGGAGAGAAGCCATATAAATGTTCACAGTGCCAAAAGTCCTTCTCTCAGAAGAGTGATTTAGAGCGACACCAAACTGTCCATACTGGAGAAAAACCTTTTGAATGTTCACAGTGCTATAAGTCCTTCAGCCAGAGAACTACTTTGATACACCATATGATTATTCATACAGGAGAGAAGCCATATGAATGTTCACAGTGTCAAAAGTCCTTCAGTCAGAAGAATTATTTAATGCAGCACATGACCACTCATACTGGAGAGAAGCCACATGAATGTTCACAGTGCCAAAAGGCCTTCAGCTGGAAGAGTAATCTAGTGAAGCACATGACTATTCATACAGGAGAGAAGCCATATGGATGCTCACAGTGTCAAAAATCTTTCAGCCAGAGGTGTGATTTAGTACATCACATGACTGTTCATACAGGAAAGAAGTTATATGAATGTTCACTGTGTCAAAAGTCCTTTTCCAGAAAGAGTGCTTTATTGCGACACATGACCATTCATACAGGAGAAAAACCACATAAATGTTCACAGTGCCAAAAGTCCTTCTGTCAGAGGAGTGATGTAGTGCGACATATGACTATTCACACAGGAGAGAAGCCATATGTATGTTCTCAGTGCCAAAAGTCCTTCTCTCAGAGAAGTGATTTAGTGCGACACTTGACTGTTCATACAGGAGAAAAGCCATTCAAATGTTCACTGTGCCAAAAGACTTTCTCTGTAAGGAGTTATTTAGTGCAGCACATGAAAGTTCACAAAGGAGAGAAGCCATACATTAGTGTCCATTCTAGTCAAAGCTTACTCCATAAATCTGGTCAGACGCTCCACACTTTCTTCCATGATGAATTTCAGTGTGACAAGATGTCCTGCAGACAAGGATCTGATGACCATACATCTCATTCATTGGATATGAATTCTGACTTGGCCAAAATTGTCTCAGAACCATCTGTAAAAGTTGAGATGGATAACACTGACATTGTAGTGGAAGAGCTTTGAGCATCATCAAATTTTTATCTGTGCTGAAAATAAAAGTCTTCTTTCCTTTAGCTAGTATAAATATGGTGAATGAAACAAAACAAATATTCAGTTACATAAGACAATGAAGCAGTGACACCCTTAGCAATGGTTTCTGAGAAAATACATTATCTGTCTTGTATTTAGGGAGAACACTGTGGCAGCTTCATGTTCATGTGTAATGTGGCAATATACTTTTTCATTTAAAGTCAGTTTGCTAGCATACCCTAACTCATCTTTTAGGAGTGCAATTCTGATATCTGGGACGTTTGTAATTATAGTTTGATTCATATTAATTCATTTGCTGCTGTTTCTACTTGTATAATGATCATAAGTGGAAAAGCATGGGTAATTTAGTGTGAGTTATTTGAATGTGATAAGTGGGCTGATACATTGTTGACAACAAAGTTAATGTAGAACCTTTTATCAATGCAAATAAAGTTTGAAAGTAATATGACATAGTTGTCAACTCTGCCACATGTATATATCATGTTTAGAAAGATGCTTATATTTCAGGTTTATATTATGATCTGCCAATGGTAGAAATTTCTCTATTTGGTGTTGGTATTTCTGATCATCATTAAATGATTCAGTTTTAAAAACAGAACTGCATATTTCCTATAATTAACTAAAAATGACAGAGAAAAGCAAATATTCCGAGATAAAAGCAAATATTCCCTCCATAATTGGGTGAAGTTGTTTCAAAATGCTATATGAAGTTATGACATAAAAACACAATAAAGAGAAGAAACTGTAGTAGGCTTTTTGATATATTCAAAGCAGTTCCTATAAACATCCAAAATGGTATTACTCATATATTTATCTAACCTAAGTTTTAAACTTTAACACTTCTTTGTGTTAATGATACTACTTTGCAGTTTGATCCACTTCTACAGATCTATATTAAAAACTTTCATCCACACCTACAGATCTATACTGAAGCGAGTTTGATCGACATATACAGATCTATACTGAAACAAGTTTAATCCACATCTATAGGTTTATACTGAAATGTGTTTGATCCACATCCACAGATCTACACTGAAATGAGTATGATCCACATCGACAGATCTATAATGAAATGAGTTTGATCCACACCTGCAGATCTATACTGAAACAAGTTTGATCCACATGTACAAATTTCTACTGAAACAAGTTTGATCCACATCTTCAGATCTATAG
This sequence comes from Panulirus argus, assembly GCA_038088735.1. NCBI lineage: Eukaryota > Metazoa > Arthropoda > Malacostraca > Decapoda > Palinuridae > Panulirus > Panulirus argus. Next base: position 7,049 of record JAYMFT010262303.1, read on the forward strand.
TAAAATGAGTTTGACCCATATTTACAGATTTATACTGAAATGACTTTGATTAACATCTTCAGATCTCTACAGAAACAAGTTTGATCCACATCTACAGATCTGTACTGTAACAAGTTTAATCCTCATCTACAGATCTATACCAAAACGAGTGTGACCCACATCTACAGATCTATACTGAAACAAGTTTGATCCACAGCTACAGGTCTATACTGAAACAAGTCTGATTCACACCTACAGATGTATACTGAAACAAGTTTGATCCACATGTACACATCTGGAATTAAACAAGTTTTATCCACATCTGCAGATCTATAGTGAAACGACTTTGACCCACATCTACAGATCTATACTGAACTGAGTTTGATTAACATCTATAGATCTATACGAAAACAAGTTTGATGCACATCTACAGATCTATACTGCAACGAGTTTAATCCACATCTACAGATCTATATTGAAATGAGTGTGACCCTCATCTACAGATCCATACTGAATTAGGTACTTCTCACTTTTTTAATGTAAGTTTACTATCTTCAAAGCCATTGTTACAAATTCTCTCTTGATTACTAGTTACACAGAGTTACTTAGATACACATTGATACACAGACCCAAGGTCCAAGCAAGGTGGTCTTGCTTTAATGCCTAAAAAAAATGCCTGTTGCAAGCAGCAGAAGAAAAGGATAGCAAAGCAACGACTCTTTCCCCACCCTCCACTCCCTCCGGCATACACCAGCAGGAAAACAGTTAGAAAAAAAAATACCTTGCAGAATTAATATTATGCCTTAAGGAAATTTTTATGGGAAAGTCATAAGGTAGAATGAACATGAATATGTCATGCATCCCAACACCAACAACGTGCATCCCTTGACTTTTTGTTATAAAGGCAATACGAACGATAAGCCTGAACTCCAGCCTCTCAACTTACCATGCCTATATTATTCCTGATGTTGAATAATGACACAGTAATTCTTAATTACTCTCAAAGAAGGTGTCTTGGGTTAATTAATGTTAGTATGATACCACAACTTGGCTAGGGAAAGATCGGTGGTTGAGAAGGTAGCCTAATATACTACTGTGTTATGATGACTGAGATAGTCTTTTCATGTTCGTTATAGAATTTGAAGATTACCAGTGAGATAGTCTTTTCATGTTGATTAAAGAAATACTAAACAAAAAATTTAAGATAGATTTCTGTTCACAGCTAGTAATGAACTCTGATCACATTTAAGCACACTGTGGGACAACATTCACAGGCAGACTTGAACACTGGTTACTTATAAGCTCACTGTGGGATAACATTCTCATGGAATTTTGAACATTAGTTACTTATTAGTTACTTATTGTAGGTTAACACTGTCCAAAATATGCAAATCATTCTCATGTAGCAAATATTCTAATGTTGCCTTAATATTTATTAACCTTCCGTTGGTTATCATTAAAATAATTTCATCAGTTACATCATTTATAAGAATACTGTTATTGTCATATCTAAGGACATAATGCTCTAATGTATCGCTATCATTTCAACCAAGCACTGTACCCCTTCTACCAAAGATGCTTAATTTTTGTCAGGAACATTTATATCCTATCCTAATGTTATTTTGACAGTATCATATATCCCATTCTTCTTATATACAATATTAGCATTACAATTAACAGTTACTAAGTATCTATGATTAATGCTCCTCAAATGTTCATTATTCATTCTTTCTTCAACTTTTCCTTTTCAAACTAAATCCATGTTCTGATTTGTCTCAAAGAACAATGACTGACAAGAATCATCAATATCATCTTCTGGTGAATTATTTGCTAATGTACTGACCCTCTCATTTGAGGAATTACCAACATGAGAAGGATTCCATTGAAACTCACTATTAATGTCCTTTGTCTTATTTTACATAAAGATGCTATCCTTGCATACACAAGACTCCTGTTTTTGAATGATTCTAAAGCCTATCTGCCCTCAGCAATAGGAATGCATCCCTTATCTCATACTTCAGAAAGAGCAGCATAAATCCCCTACTACCATGTTTATGTAGAGGAGATAACATCAGACATTTGCATCAGATTCCCTTGTTAATACACTAATGTTGCAATATTTCAAGCAATAGGAACTGAGAAATTGAGTGAAACTAGTTGCAGGAAACACAGTTCAATGGTTTTCAATGTTAATGTAGGGTTAGGGACCAGAGCCCTCAAACAGAACTACAATTACTGCCCATAAAGTTTCTTCCCTTCTCAAACATCACAGAGAAATATTGAAGCTATATTTTATGTTTATACACTGAAGAAAGATACCCCAAGTTCCCAGGATTCCTCAAGCATCATCCTCCAACACTGTGTATCCAACTCTGTAATAAGCTAAGATGTTTTAGTTATAGTCCATATACAGGGTTCTTGTTTAACATACCCCCATTCAACATAGATTCAGTTTTACGCAGTTCATAAGATTTATAGATGATATAATTATTGAACTGATACTTCCTAAGAAATCCCTGAACTGGATTATGTTCCTTACCTCTCCTTTTAGACCTGTTTTAAAACAGTATTGATTAAAACATAATCAATACTCATCCTCCAACCCATTTTCTCACTGATGAATGCATTAAAAGTATATTTTTATGCCTGAAGCACTTAAAACTGTTGTGGTTATGGTAATACAAACAGACAGTGTATTTTGATTCACAGTACCATCTTGTTGCTAGATTTTCTGTTGTAAGTTATTGTCTTGAAACTATAAACTTGTACACCCATTGCACAAAATTTTTGTAACATGATGCTGTTTGCATTTCAATTGATACAGCATTAAAATGCACCACATGTGTTTTTGTATGTAATAGGATTAAGAGATTGATAAACAGATACTTCCTACTGTAAACATGTATTAAGCAGTCAACTTTTGAATTGCATACAAATGCAGATACTGTAGTATTTGCACACAGTTCATAAGTCCATGCATCTAAATTCAGTGTAAACTTACAAAAATTCTTATCTGACTTTCCTTAGGTAAATTACTGTAATTACATGGATATGTTTCTGTCTCAGCCAAATACATGCCAGAGGTTATTGTTGCAGGAATGGAAGCATTTATCCCCTGTTCTTCCAAGATGATCACTTCCTCCTATTCATGGTGCAACTAATCCTGTTTTGAGGCCATTTAGGCAAGGGATCAGGCATTTTGGGCTTGGAAGAACTCTCCTTCCTCTGACTTCCATACAGCATTTTCTGTCACTGCCCATAATCAATGAAAATACATTATCCGTGAGGAAAAGCATCCCTTTATTCAAAGGACGTGTGTAAGCTCTCCTCTTCATCCACTGTTAGGTCTTTCTTGTCTTTCACTAAGGACATCACTAAGAACTTCTGTTCCTCTTCCTTTCCTCCTTCACTTTTCCATTCTGGTAGTACTATAGCTGTCTCTCTCACAGACAAGCACCTCTCTTTGGTTTTTGTTTCTCCTCTAACTCTACCATGGATGAATCTAATAGTCCTTCACCCTCTGATACTCCTCTTACTAATCCTGTGCCCCTTCCCTTAATATCTTTTCAAATTATCTAAAAAATGCTTCGCTCACTGGACACAAGCAAGGCTCATGGACCTCATGGCACCCATCTCCTCATGCTGAAAGCTTTTTTTTTTTTTTTCTTTGTTAGCTGAGATGGCATGGGCAGCTAAGGCCCTAATCAAGGCCATCCCATTAACGC
>JAYMFT010262314.1:0-10752 GCA_038088735.1 Panulirus argus
ATATATATATATATATATATATATATCTATATATATATATATTAGTTAGAGTTACCGGGTTCCGCCTGCAAGAGGTTAGACCTCAAATGAAAAGTTCTCTTTAGCGAAACTATCACTGTAAGTACAGTCTCGTCAAAAAACTTCTCACTCCAAAGGAGTCTTCATTTCCCAGCTATCGGAGGTAGCGCAGTCTTGGGCTGCAGGGGCCTTCAGACAAAGGTCCTGGGTAACACCAGGACTCTTTCATAGCAACAGGTCCTGGGCTGATCATAGAATAGATACATATACAAGTTTACTGCATTAAATGTAGCGAGAGACTAAAACCAATTGAAATTATATGTCTTCCTTTAGATTTAGGTCATTATTATCGTGTTCTAAAATCTGGTAATATAATGGCGAACGATATGTGGAAAAAGTAAGTATATGATGAATATATTTGACTCAAAGGAATGAAGACAATCTTTCTACCTACGAAATAAACTGACAAGATATTCGTCTTCACTCACATGCAGCTGGAAATCAACTTGCGTCTTATTTTGTCTCGTTCAACGTTTTATTGGGACGTTTTACGAGTATAGTTCCTGAGCAATTTACGAAGATTTTGTGACTAATATTACTGGAGGAACACTGTTAGTGTGGTGGGAGGCGTATGGCGGTGGGTGGGAGGCGAGGGAATGAGGTGCGGACTCTACATCAAGATAAGGCGTCCCAGATGGCGCCTCTCGCCCCACAAACCTTACCAGAGGAAATTGTGCAGGGGGGAGGCGGAGGGGGAGTGGGTTTATACGCGTGGAATTCATTTTTTTCTCCTTTAGGCCAATCGACTGTTATGATCATTAAGGCCGTGAACTCCAGGTCCTAACCAGCAGTCGAGAGAGAAAATCAGACACCTTCCTCAGGCTCTCGAGAACATTCTAAAACAATACGCGCTCTCACGGCATATGTTTGTGTGTGTGTGTGTACGTGTGTGTGTCTGTGTACGTGTGTGTCTGTGTACGTGTGTGTGTGGGTACGTGTGTATGTATACGTGTGTGTGTATGTGTGTGTATGTGTGTATGTGTGTGCGTACGTGTGTGTGCATGTGTGTGTACGTGTATGTTTGTGTACGTGTGTGTGTACGTGTGTGTATGTGTGTGTAGGCGTGTGCATGTGTGTGTGTGTGTGTGTGTGTACGTGTGTGTGTGTGTGTACGTGTGTGTGTGTTTACGTGTGTGTGTATGTGTGTGTGTATGTGTATGTGCGTGTGTACGTGTGTATGTGTGTGTGTACGTGTGTGTGTACATGTGTGTGCATGTATGTATGTGTGTGTACGTGTGTGTGTGTATGTGTGTGTGTAAGTGTGTGTGTGTGTCTACGTATGTGTATGTGTAAATGTGTGTGTATGTGTGTGTGTACGTGTGTGGGTATGTGCGTATGTTTTTTTTTTTCTATGTTAGCTGAGACGGCACGGGCAGCTAAGGCCCTAATCAAGGCCATCCCGTTAACGCTATATATATATATACACCCTAGCCTGAGCCAGGTACCCATTTTATCGACCAACCCCTAAGGGTGGATGAACAGCTGGGTTAACTGTGGACCTACTGCCGCAACCAGGATTCGAACCCATGCGCTCGACCCTGGGCGGCCTGTGAATGCGTCACGGTCAGGAACGCTAACCACTACACCACGGGACAGATTCGTCTGATTCCACTGGTAATGCTATTGTCGTGGGCAAACGTTTTATCTCGAAAGGGGCGAAGTCCTTTTCCTTCCTGAGGATTGCTCACTGCGGGAGCATCTTCCAGTTAGCCAGGGGCAGCGCTGTCGTCAATACGTTTAATCACAAACTTGAAAATATTTCGCTTCAAATCCGCGACTGACTACCTGCACCTCCTTTTCTAAACAAGCTCACAGGTCGTTTTCTTTGAAGAATCTGCACAGTTTTCTACTTCTGCCACAATAATCCATGTTTCCGTTCTCCTCCACTAACACAAAGAGCCTCGTTAAGACCTAATTGTCTGTTGCTGCTTAAATACAGTTCTCTTCAGTTCAACACGGGATGCAACTCTCCGGTGCCGGGAATGAACTAGTGATGGTTTACTGTTTGATATTATGAAAATATTTTCAACAACAAATCTTATGATACTTTACCATATTCATGACACACTAATGAACTTTTGATCTAATATTCATTAACTGTCATAAAACTTTTGGTGTATTTCAATTCAATTTTTCTCTACATTTACGGGTATATTATATTTCATAATATTTGAGTTAGCAATTACTATACCAATGTCTTGCTTCTCTCAATGGAAAGTTTTATATATATATATATATATATATATATATATACACACACACACATTTATATGTGACGTCACCTGACTCCGCCTACATGTGGATAATCCAGGAGCGAGCCACCTTGGGCGAGACTGAACACCACCGGAGGAGAATGTCGTCGAAGAACTTCTTCCTGCAAAGCCTTCCATCCTTTCCCTGTTACTGACTGAAGAGCAACCTCAAACTAATTTATAATCAGCTGAAGATCAATTACCATGACAGAATTCTGGCGACCTTCCTTAACGTTCCTGCAGCACAAGGATGCGCTACTTTCAGCAACAGGAAAATGGAGTCTCCTTTGGAATGACTTTTTTCTTTTTTTGACGAGACTATTCCCGTAATAGTAAAGCCTCGCCAAAGGCCACTTTTCATGCAGTATAATCTCCTGCAGGTCGAGTCCGGTAACACTATAATATTTTTTTTCTCACGCCAATCGCCTTCCAACTTACCTACCACACTTCAGCCACACTGGCAATAGTACAACCATACGAGCCATGCCATCTACTGCTACATCAGCCACATTATTGCCACATTTTAGCCACAGAAGAGACAGGCTGTTACCAAACTAGCTACAGAATAACTGGACTGAAGCCAGAAGGCAGTATAGGGACCCCTGGGGTTTCAGAGCAGTACAGTGGTAGTACAGGGCTCCTGGGGACTGGAGGGTAATACAGTGGGTAGTGCAGTGGGCCAAGGGGACTGGGGAACAGTGCAGTAGGAGTACAGGGTCCCCCAGTGGTTAGAGGCAGTGCACAGGCCCCAGGGGGCTGGGGGGGGGGCAGTGCACGTGCCCCAGGAGGCTTGGGGGCATTGCACGGGCCCTAGGGGGCTGAAAGGTAGTGCACGTGCCCCAGGGGGCTGAGAGGCGCAGTGCACGTGCCCCAGGGGTCTGAGGGGCGCAGTGCACGTGTCCCAGGGAGCTGAGGGGAGCAGTGCACGTGCCCCAGGGGGTGAGGGGCGCAGTGCACGTGCCCCAGGGGGCTGAGGGGCAGTGCATGTGCCCCAGGGGGCTGGGGTGCAGTGTACGGGCCGCAGGGGGCTGGGGTGCAGTGCAAGGCCCCAGGGGGCTGGAGGCAGAGCACGGGTCCCAGAGGGCTGGAGGCAGAGCACGGGTCCCAGGGGGCTGGGGGGCAGTGCACGGCCCCAGGGGGCTGGGAGCAGTGCACGTGCCCCTGGAGGCTGGGGCAGTGCACGGGCCCCTGGGGGCTGGGGGGCACTGCACGGGCCCCAGGGGGCTGGGTACAGTGCATGGGTCCCTGGGTGCTGGTGGGCAGCACGGTACTTACCTGATCAGTGGAGGGGCTGCCTGCCGGACGCGGCACCTGCGACAACACAACATCATCATTAGTTATGTGTCCCCTGAGCAGAGGCGGAGGAGGGGGGGTTGACTTGGGGGTTGGAGGGGTGTGTGACGGGCTGTGGGGGCTATAGAGAGGGGGGCTGGGCTTGGAGAGAGGGGGTCAGGCAGGTGTACAAGGAGACACATCTGCTGCCAGGTTTCATATTGGGTATTTTGCCCACACTCTACGCGACAGGAATAGTGAGCAATATTTACTTACTTTACTGAAGGTGAATATTTGCGTTGAAATTACTTATCCCACTTTATACTGTGGGAAGTAAAGCACAGAGATAAATATTGCCTCTCTTACTGCAATAGAGTGAAGTAATGACCTAAAACATATGACTCCGAACTGACCAGGTTACATATGACACCTGTCTCACTTGATCACTTCTGACGCTGGACTGACTAAATCACGTATAACAGCTAACTGAGTAGGTCACATCTGATACTGCAATCACCAGATCACATATAACACCTGATTAACTGGGTCACATGTGACGTTGGACTGACCAAGTCACATCTGACACTGGACTGACCTGGACATGTGACGCTGTTTCCAGGAAGTACGGACGCCAGGGGAAGGACGCTACAGCACATCTTAAGGATTGTCGGCCGTTGTGAGAGAATACTGTATATTTCAGTATGACCTTTAATGGCACCAACTCCAGCCACAGATTTCTGATTACAAAAATTACACCGCATGTCAGCCACACCTGATCATTCAAGAGGAAATCATGCAAGAGGCAAGACTCGTCGCACAGTCGAGTCGAGGGGAAAGAACTATCTCGCCCGGGTCGGCCCGCCAGATGGCGTCATGGTGAAAAGGTTTCCCCGAGTCCGAACTGGACGGGCCCGGTCACGTCTCACCACACGGACTCCGCACATCCATGTTGGATCCTGAGACAACATTACACGGCTCTTCCCTCAAACATCCAGCCGACGCCTGAAAGCGCTCTGGGCCTTTCATTTCTTGTGGACTGATAAACTCGTAAGGCAAGATAAGCTGTAGTGCGAAAACCAGTTCAGAACCACTCCCTCCCACGGGATGTGAGGGGATCCCGGTCACTAACGCTGGAAGCCAAAGCTCCTTCCCTGGAGACAAAAGTGATGGGAGACATGAAACGCAGAGCAATAATGATCTTCGAAGACGCGGCAGCTTAGTTATGCAACTGCTCCTCAGGAGCCACAGCCGCTGCTCCCTCAACATAAGACTCCCAGGAACCATATCAACGCTCCCCCCAGGAATCCTCCCCTGAACCCGTGGATTATTGAGAGAAAACCCGTGGCCTGGGCCGGGGAGTCAGCCTAGGGTGCAAGAATAAGGTCAAATACCCCAGCCAGATCTGGGGGTCGGAATCAACTAGAGTCAGTGATGACATTTTTCCCTCTGTGACGCCTTGCTGGTATTAGTGAGCCTCCCGCTAACGCTTAGCTTGCCTGCCAATACTGGAGTTATATAAGACTTCATCTATATGATCATACAGTACTTCCTTCCCTGTCAACCTTGCTACCTGACCACACCTGCTAACAGGCATCAGTCCCCTGCTGACAACAATTTGAAAACGTGTCAGCTCACATCTGTTTCTGGACACCTTCCCCTGGGGTAGCCGACCCTCACAGCTGTCCTCAGTACCTTAGCAACCGCTGCTGCGGACAGGTGTTCCCAGTACCACGTGAACAGGTGGGACGCGAACCATCGTGGTAAGTCTTCTTCAAACCCTTTATTTACTTCACTTACCGTCGCCCGAACTTAAGGATTGATCGGTTTACACTTCCAGACCGATGGGTGCAGTCAACCCTGAAGGCAATGAACTGCTTGAACTGTGGTACAGACAGTGCGAGAGTGTGACACAAACGGTGTCACACAGCACGAGAGAGACTGCGGCACAGACGGTGCGGGAGTGTGGAACAGAGAGTGTAAGAGAACAATGTGGGTGTCGTGAGTACTGGTCCTTGGGGGGGGGGGAACGAGGCAGGTGTTAATTATACAGCCACTGTTGGGGCGACGACACCCCCCTCCACCCCCTCCAGGTGGGGGAGTGATACTCCATCAGCAGATCTTATTTTCACACGCCAACATGGATACCCACACCTGTTATCCCTGATAGATGGGGAAAGAGTGCTGTGTGTGTTTGAGTTTGATTATGTGGCAAATGGAGGACGTGAAAGGAGCAGCCAGGAAACCTGATTCGAACAGACGATCCATTCGTGTAACCCAGACAGATTGACACTTTAGGAAATGGAGTTGCGAAGGCATGAGCCAGGGCAGGGTGCTTAGGGAAGACCTGCTGTCAGACCATCCAAGTGTGGCAACGCGGGTGACTTCAGCCTCAACTACAGAGGAGGGAACACACAGTGAGTGGCAATGGTTAATCAATGACGGTCAAAAAGCGAAGAAAGTAAGAAATGTGTAACCGAGGAAGACAGCCGACACTGCAGCTGGGCAACATTTGTAAGGCAAAAGGATCGAGTACAGCAGGACAGGAAGGGAGGAAGAGAGAAACTCCCAAAAGAAAACAGATAAAGTAAAAGAAAATCCAACACTTTTCCATAGATTCATTTGGAGTAAATTGTCAGTTAAAGAACAGTTCATAAGACGAAGGGATTCAGAGGGAAATATTGTACAGGATCACCTGAGGATATGCGAGGAGGTGAAGAAGGAATTCAGAAATGTTTTCACAGAGGAAGCCGCTGCTGACCCACCACCAGCGAGATGCACCGGGGAGGAGGAGGAGGAGGAGGCCTTGTAACACTGAAATATCTAAAAACGACATAACAACACTGACGGTCCTGACCCATGTGAGGTTCTTATTCCCGATGGAATTTCACCGTAATTCCTAAACAAGTGTTCAGACGCTTGGAATACTGTTCAAGATATCGCTAGAGTAAAGTAAACTACCAAGGGAGCGCTGGGAGACGAGCGACGTACCTGCCTAAAAAAAGTATAAAATCCAAACAAAACTGACTGGATGCAGTAAAGTCCGTTTTACGTAGGTGAGAGAGAATGCTGAATGCATTGTCTGTATGTGGACTGCCGGAAGGCATCTGACGCTGTACCTCACAGGACGGTAAGAAAGGTTGGATCTTCAGCCGGGAACAAAGGGAGAGTCCGCTGATAGACATAAGACTCTGTTGGTGAAGGGAACACCCTCGTAATGGGTTGAGGTCGCCAGCGGCATGCCACAGGATCCTGCTCTAGCGTTATTGCTTGATTCATCTATGTGGACATTTTGATAGATGGACTGGACTCCTGTCTGAATCTATTTGCAGACGATGCCGAGGTTTTGCGGGAATAAAAGGAGAGAAGCATTGCATTAACTAAAAAGGGACCGAAGCAAACTTCAGAGTTGGTCTCTGGATGGTTGACGAACTTCATTCACCTCGGGTAACTATAAAGTAATGAGGATGGGACACAGTAACAGACCTCGATGTAAATATTGTCGAGTAAGAAAGAAGCTGCAGCCGGGGACGTGTGCACTGCAGGGACGTGGTAGCTGATCGTCTGTAAACTGGACCGCCTCTGAGGACAAAGGTAAACAAGACAAGCGGCTGCAGGCAACGTCAGACTGGCACATAAGTTCATGTCGTCTGAGGAAGTATTTACTTCGTTGTTCACATCCTACATTAGGTCAAAATTAGAATATAATTATCAGGTTTGTTAAAGCACTTAAAGAAGCACAAAGAACTAACAGAGAAGGTCCAGAGGAAGGCAACCTAGATAATATCCGACTTCAGAAAGCTGAGTAACTGAGGAGGGCTTAAGACATAAAATTTGTCCGCCATGGGAGAGAGGAAAGTAAAGGGCAATCTTATCCTCTCCTTCAAGCTCTTAAACCAGTCGATAATGAACAGTTCTTCGACGGATGTAGTAAGAGAATACCAGCGGACATAATAAGAAATTTAGCGAAAAACTTGTTAAAAAGATGTAAAGAATTACTTGCATAATATAAGAGTGTAGGATGAATGGAAGGAAGTGAGTGACGCAACTGTGAACGTGGAGAGATTACAAAAGTTTCAAGAAGTGTATACAGGAAGGAAAGTTCACGAGTGAGGGAGGCGACACGACTGTATGATTCTCTTCCAGTACTGCAAGAATAGCTAATTACGTACGCACAAACACATACATGGGTTGTGTAGTGTGGTGATTAGCGTTGATGACCATTATCAACGCACGACCCCACCCCGTTCGAATCCTGGGCCCGGCAGTCGGCCCACAACCATCCCGGTTATTCATTTTACCCTCGGCGCTGGTTGACGTATGGGTACCTGCCTTTGGCTGGAGTGTGTGTGCGCACACATACGAGTCCAGACACACATGGCCCGCCTGCCCTCCTCCCAACATGTACGTCATTCCCTCCAAACCACAATTCTTCCACCAATCACTCGCTCCCTCCCTCCACACACATTAGTCTCTCTTCCTCCACACCACCTCTCTTCCCTCCACCTGTTGCATTTAATGGTTCTAAACAGTTGAAGGTTCATTAAGGTAGAACCCGCACCAAACGTCCACCATACAAAGACTCAACCCAGATTCCTCGTACAACAACACTGATGATGCACGTTTCCTTTTCTTTCGGCACTCCTATAACGAACGACGGTCTGCGAGAGCGACAGGTCCAGAAGACCGTAAGCCCGGCGCCGAGAGGGCCCCGCCCCGCTCCCGGGCCTCTGAAGCCTGCTAAGGTCATTAAGGTCGTCAACCTCAAGTTATAACCACAAATCGAAAGTCTTGAACGCCTCCTTCAGGTGATGAACATAATTCTATGCCCACAATCGCCGCCACTGCCCGTGCGGCCCGAGGACACCACGCGCGTGCTCTACGGTTACTGTATGCCAGTCTCAGCCCACGCTACTTCCCTTGGAATCAACAGATCTGTCAATTTATTTGTGATGATAGTGTGTGCGTGTGTGTGAACTGGTCCTCAGGTCATGATCCCCCACACCGGCCGCCGTCAGCCACACCAACACAGGCACTGCACATGACTAGGACAGCGCACCTGGTCCTGTCACTCCCCGCATATCCGGAGCAGCAGGAGGGAGACCAATATGGTCGTGCCGTTGTTGTGTAAACTTACAGTTCTCAACATTAAGCTCCGCACTGAGGGTCCTTCTGCATCATCTGGGTGTTCAACGCTACAGTACATCACCCAGGAACCGGTACAGCCAGACACTGTATTCACACGCCGGAAATGGTCTAATTTCCCGCAGACCTTCACTCGGGCCGTGGCATAAGTGGTATTTGGGAGGGAGCGCAGGCAGCATTACGGGATAGGAAGGAAAACTATAGCTAACAGATTTCTAGTCTAACGTTAGCCTCCCAAAAGGAACTTTCCTATTCCAGAGGTTAGCCACAGTTACGTACGTTCGCGAGGCGGACGAGAGGATCTCACCAACGTCCGTCCACTGCTGCACATCGTCCTCGCTGAACTCTTGGTGTCGCTGGCGGTTGGCGTACACAGCGTCGTTACAGCTCGATGGTGCACAATCCGGGAGCCGGGTCTAAGAAGCTGGGGTGGACACCGATGCAAACAGCGACGAACAGGCCTCAGTTTGGAAGGGCTGGTCAATGAGAGACCAATTTGGCACTCTGCTTAGTGTAGGCGTCTCACTGTAGATGTCTGTCTCAATGTAGACGTCTCATTGTGGACGTCCAAGTGTCAGCTTCCCTTTCCAAAACCGAAGTTCTGTTCAATGACCTGCTCCTGCACGGGGTGTCGGACAGCCACTGTCTGGTAAAGTGACTGTCGATGATGACGTAACTGGTGACAGTGTTAAGTATGGTTCCCACATAACGGTCTCTGGTGTCCACATATGTTCTTAGCTGATAAAACCGAGAAAAAATGACATCTTCTTTTTCCTTAATATGAGCTTTCCTTCTCATCAACAGAGGTCGGGCCTTCCTTGCAGCACAAGGCGGTACAACGGTGAACACAACTGTTGGGAACCGTTGTTATACATATGTTCAGCAGCAAACGCTTGACACCTGTTGTTCAGCTGTTCGGAACACCTGCAGGGAGGGCTATCATCATCACACGCTGCACTACTCACACAAGTATTGTTGTGGAGCGTCACCCTACGTCCTCCCAACCCAGAAGCCATTTCAATCCTCAGTGTAAACATTGTACACGTCAAAAGCAAGTACGAGATGTGAAGTCACGCTTCACTAACGGTCCCACGGACGACCTGCTGGCGTTTTGCTCAAACGAACTTGGTCTGCACTGTTTCCTGATGGCGACATCAGCAAAATTTATAAATCGCATCGTCCTTAAAGTATCCCAAGACCTTTATCGACAAATCGTTGTGTAGCGCCAGACAATTTTCACTTCAAGAGCCAACGACCCAACATGCAAGCACTACCGTATCAAAACACCTTCCTAGGGCTGCCCCAACTGCTTAAGGAATCTGATCTGAATATTTCAGTTAAGTACAGCAATGCAGCGAGGAGCTTGTTTATAAAAAAAAAAAATCGCCAGAAATTCATGTGGTTGTGTTTACCAAATACCATACAACGACTGCATTAAACTTTACTAAGGAAAGATTGAAAAATAAATGAATTTAGGAATAGAACAGCATCAGTGTTGGGTTAGAATCTAGTGCTCTATTCTGGCACACGTGAGACTTCGGACTCCCTGTTGGCTGGAGCAACGCTCAGAAAACTATCTTGTCAGTCAAATTGTAGACAGGATCATCACAGAAATCATCATTACTAAACACTATTCTCCTAACATCTAACATCAGTCAAGGAAAGTATTAATCAGATCCCTTCATAATCAAAAGAAGTGTCAACATGTACAAATTTAGGAACTAATTCATGACCTGAAACTTGCCTCTGGCGACCCGACCCCTGTCACTGACCACATTCCTCACTTGACCTTCAAGCCTGACCATTACCTGATGAGGTCATGCGCCTTACGACTGTACGACCATCAGTTCATCATCTCTGTATCCCTAATGATGTGAATTATCACAAAAGCTCTAAGATCTTTCTTTCATTTTCTGTGGCTACCAGCGTATTCTCGCCAGCATGACGTATTCTTTGTGATCCCCCCCCTCCCCCCCCCCTCTCTCTCTCTCTCTGTATACATATATAT
>JAYMFT010262325.1:0-10752 GCA_038088735.1 Panulirus argus
GCACGCACGCACGCACGCACACACACACACACACACACACACACACACACACACACACACACACACACACACACAGGAAGAAAATAAACTTCAGAACAGTTAAGGGGCCAAACTCTCAGCTTGAAAATATTAGAATGGCTCTCAAGTACATGAGCAAGTAAATGTTTTGCAGTGTTGTTCATATCCCATCTAAGGCCAAAATTAGAAATGTTTCTCATGATTGGTCACCGCACCTAAAGATGTACAAAAAGATAATGGAGTGAGTCCAGAGAAGGGCATCAAAGATGGTACCAGACTTAAGAAAGTTGAGTTACAAGGAAAGGCTGGAGGCTTAGAAAAATTGTCTGACTTTGGAAGAAATAAGAGTGAGGGGTGAGAGATTGATGAGGTAAACAGTGACTACTTCTAGAAATGTAGGGACAGTGTAAACAGAGGACATTGCATGGTATGAAGCAAATTTGCAAATTAATGAGGATGGGAGAATGTGAAAGACCTCTTCAAGAAAATTATCCCGTAGGAAATAAGTTGCAGGAATATATGTGAATGGCACTTGCCGGTCGATAGTGTAGCTAATCTGTCACCAGAGCCCCATCTAAGAGGTCCTGTGATGGAAATAAAACGTTTTCTGTCAAGTAACAAAATCACATTCAAGAAAACGGATGAGGAAATATTCAGCAAACGATTCAAATTGTATATAAGGTCAGAACTAGAATAAGTCTCTCAATTTTAGTCACCATCCTCAAAGAAGCACAAAGAGCTAACAGAGAAAGTCTAGAGGACGGCAACAAATTTGGTACCAGAACTAAGAGAGCGGAGTTATAGTAGAAACTTAGAGGTAACAAATTTGTTTGTTTTGGAAGAGAGAATTGTAAGAAGTGACTTGAGCACAGCCTTTGACTTTTAAAGCTGTATGATGATGTGAGCAGTGCGAAGTTTTTCGACCTAGCCATAGGAAAAGCAACCAGACGCCAGTACATGAAAAAAAAAAAAAGATATGTTATTATAAAATATGTAAAGAGGTGTCTTTACGGTATAAGAGTGTTGGAGAGATGGAACTAAGTGATGACATTGTTAAATCTTTCCACACTAGAGATAATAGAATGGGATGAAAGATGTTTTCATGCGAGCGTGAGCATACAGGAAGGTATGAGCCGTGCTTGGGACAGAGGGAATTGGAGTGATTTAGTACAGAAGGAGCTCCTATTGGGCTGAACAAGAGCATATGAAGCCGTTAGGGAAAAACAAATAAAGGGTTAACTGTGGATAGGCGAATCTGGTTTCGGTGCATTATACATGGCAGGTAGAGTGCGGATTAGAGCAAACGAGGTCATTCTTCGTGTGCTCTTGGAACTACGCGGGAAACGGAGAGCAGGTATGATATATATGTATATATTAACATTCTCTGAATATTGTTACTTTAGTTCATGCAAATATGCCATCCTAGAAGTGTACTTTAGTATAGGTGAAAAACATCTACTTTGTAACGTCCTCAAGTCGTAGGAGTGTAAAGTAGAATATCGATGATGGTGGACATTACTCTGTAACAGTGACAGGCTGTGCACTAACAATATTCTTAAAGAAAAAGAAATAAAAAAGAAAGAAATTCTTCAACCAATTATGACAAACACCAAACTTTAGGTTAAGCTTGAGAAGCAACCGATTTTCGAAATTCTTCTCGACAGCTCTCGTTCGCTTTGGACTGAATATTTGCCCAACGCAAGTATCGAGCCTCTCGCTGGTATCAGAAACGGTGTATTAGTACGAATTCGTGTGTTCAGAAGGGAAAGGAAAGATTAAAGCACATTCATCCCACCGACAGTGCATGTAAGGTATCCCTCTAACTCTCTCTTCCCCAAAGACTGTCGAGGCTTCAGTAATGAAAAGAAATCCTCCTCATCAGAGAAGCCGTCGAAGTTCTCCAGAACCTCGCCTGATTTCTAATCCACCAGTCATGATTTAATCCTGACACATAAAGTGAAGAAATTAATTAAGAGCAATGATAATATTAAATATAGTACTGAACACCTAAAGGACGTAACATGAAATTAAGGAAGAGACTTGCCAAGAAAATATATAAAAAGTATTTTTCCAATATAGAAGTGATGGATGAATGGAATATGATGACTGAGGACATGCCCTTATGCAGGCAGCATAATTAGTTATGATAGTAGAAAACGTTGAAAAGACAGGGATCCACGAGTGTAAAACTCCGTCCCCATAAAGTGCAAATACTGTAAATAATTACATACTGAAAGAAGATAAAATGATATAGAAATTCGACTGTAGGAGGTGATACGAACTCTACTGAGTAAGGAACAGGGTTGGCTCAGAAGAAGAATACGTGGATCAAACTTTTCTCTAACAAATAGGCTGACGGGGAAAGAAAGAGGGACTATGAAGTAAACGTCACTGAAGTAGCAGAAAAGAAATTTATCTGACTGATCTAGTGATGTTTTGCATTACACTCTTCAATTTATGTATAGCTCAGTCTATGACATAGCAGCCTGTACAACCACAACAGTGATTTAAGGGTTATGTAAAACTTCATGAGGTATACCTGATTGGAAATGCCTCTCACAGTAATGACTATAGCCATATAAAACCTTGAGTAAGTATTCATAAGGTAAAATAGAGATGTGGTAATAAAATGAGTATGGTTGAGAGAGCTGAAAAGGGCGTGCTGAATTGGTTTGGACATATGGAAAAAAAGAGTGAGGTGAGGTTGAAAAAGAGGATATTTTAAGTCAGAGGTGGAAGGGAAATGACGAAGGGCAGGCCAAATCAGAGATGGAAGGATGGAGTGATAAGATTTTGGGTGCTCGGGGCCTGAACGTGAAGGAGGGGGGGAGGTGCTTGGGTTTTAGCAAATTGGAGCGATGTGGTATCTTACACAGGATAACGTGATACCAGTGACTTAAACTAGGGCATGTGAAGTAGCTGGAGGAAAACATGAAAAGGTCTCTGGGGCATGACTATGGTTTCAATGGATTACATATGACAGCTGGAGAATGGTTGTGAGTGCATGAGTCCTTTTCTTCGTCTGTTCCTGAAGTTACCTCGCTAACACAGGAAATGGCAAACAAGTATGAAAGAAGAAAGAAATACACACACACACACACACACACACACACACACACACACATCCGTTTCCCACGTTGACGACGTAGCACCAGGAACAGACGAAGAAAGGTCGCATCCGCTCACATCCATTCTCTAGTTGTCATGTGTGATGCACAGAAACCACAGCTCCCTTTCTACATACAGGCCCCACAGACCTCTCCATGGCTTACCTCAGACGCTTCACATACCCCTGGTTCATTCTAGCAACAGCAGATCGACTCCTATAAATCACATCGTTCCGATTTACCCAACCTCATACACACACTTTACTTCCCTGCATGTTCAGGCCCTGATCGCTTGAAATCTTTTTCATTCCATCCTTCCATCCCGAATTTGGTCTCTCCGTTCTCCTTGTTCCCTCCACTTCTGACACACATGCCTTTTCACAACCTTTCCTGTCTCATTCTCTTCATATGTCCAAACCATTTTAGCACACCCTCTTCAGCATTCTCAACCACACTCTTTTTATTACCACACATCTCTCTTATCCTTTCATTACACACCCCATCAAATCATGTCACACCACATATTATCCTCAAACGTTTCATTGCAACATTTCTACCTTTTTCCGTACAGCTTTATCTATAGCCCATGTCTCGCAACCATATGTTAATGTTGGGACTACTCTACCTTTAAGAATACCCATTTTTTTTCCCTCCCAGATAACGGTATCTCTTTCCACACATTTTTCAGCGCTACTAGAACATTTTTTCCCTCCCCAATACCTATGACTCACTTCCGCTTCCATGCTTCTATTCGCTGTCATGTCCACTCCCAGGTATCTAAAACACTTCATTTCCTCAAATTTTTCTCCATTCAAACCCATACTCCACTCATACCTGTCAGTCAACCTTGATAAACGTAATTACCTTGTTCTTATTCATATTTACTCTCAATTTCCTCCTTTCACACATTCGGCCAATCTCAGTCACCAAGTTTTACACTTTCGCACTTGAATCTGCCACCAGTGTTGTATCATCAGCAAACAGCAAGTGACTCACTTCCCAGGCTCTTTCATCTCCTTTGGACTGCCTATTCGCCCCTCTTTTTCAAGACTCGCATTTGCCTACCTCACCATCCCATCCATAAACAAATTAAGCAACCATGGTGACATCACACACCCCTGCCACAGACCAACCTTCACTTGAAAACATTCACTCTCCTCTCTTCCTACCCGTACACATGCCTAACACCCTAGATAAAAACTTCTCACAGCTTCTAGGAGCTTTACCCCAACACCGTACATTCTAAAGACCTTAAACAAGGCATCTCTGTCAACCCAAACATATGCTTTCTCCAGACCCGTAAATACCACATACAAATCTATTTTTCTAAGTATTTCTCTCACATATTCTTTAAAGCAAACACCTGATCTACGCACCTACACACTTCTGCTCCCCAATCTGTTGTTCTGTACATGCCTTCACTCTTTCAATCACTACCATCCCATACACCTTACCAGGTACACTTAATCAACTTGTGCTTCTGTAGTTTGAACGCTCATCTTCATCCCCCTTGCCATTATACAGTTGCAATAACATGCATTCAGCCAATCCTCAGGCACCTCACCATCCATACATACACTGAAAATCCTAACTAACTAGTCAGTAACACAGTCACCCCCTTTGTTAATAATTTCAAATGCAATACCTTCATCTCCAGCCACCGTGCCACATTTCATCGTCTGCAAGGCTTTCACAACCTTTTTTCCTCTTCACGTAACCACTCACCATGTCCCTGTCATCGTATACCACCCCTACTCAAACACCCTTCATCTGCCACCCTATCATCAAACACATTCAACAGTCCTTCATAACACTTCATCTCCTCTTCACTTCATCACTACCTGTCTCCACTTAGCCTTTGGCCCCTTCATCAATGTTCCTATTCGTTCTCTTGTTTTTCGCACATTATCAACCTCCTAAACTTCTTACTCTTCTTAAAATTGTCTGATGCTCGTTCGCCCTAACTTTCACTTGCCCTCTTTTTCAACCCCTGCACCTTCCTCTTGACCTCCTGCTGCTTTTTCTATACATCCCCCAACCACTGTACTCCTTCCCTGTACGTACCGCCAGAATCCCTCTCTTTTCTCTTCACTAGCAACTTTAAATCTTCACCCCGCCTCTTACTTTCCTTTCTAATCTACCCACCTCCCATCTTATGAATGCAACATACATCTCTCACACATGCCAGCACCGCTTCCCTAAATACCTCCCATTCCTCACCCACTCTCCTTCATTTGCTCTCGCCTTTTATCATTCTTCTCTCAATTTCTTTTCTGGTATTTCTTCACAAAAGTCTCTTTTTCAAGTTCACTTGCTCTCACCACTCTCATCTCACTGACGTTATTTACCCTTTACTGAAAACCTCTATATATCTCCACCCTTGTCTCCACAAGATAGTGTTCAGACATACCACCAGCTGCCCCTTTTAGCACATTTACATCCAAAAGTCCCTCTTTTACACACTTATGTATAAAGATGCAATCCAGTAATGCCCGCTGACCATCTTGCTTACTGACATAAGCATACTTGTGTATATTCCTCTTTTTAAACCATTTATTCCCAATCGCTTGATATTTTTCGGTACACAACTCCATAAACTGTTCACCATTTATTCACCATTGGTATTCGCAAAACTGAATACCCCATGCTCTCCAATTATACCCTCAACTGCCACATTATTCATACTCACTCAGCTGCTCCCAAAGCACTTGCCTCTCATGATCTTTCTTCTCATGGCCAGGTGCATAAGCATTAAGACTTAACCATCTCTCGCCATCCACTTTCATTTTCACCCGCACCAGTCTAGAATATACTTCCTTACACTTTTCACACACTCCCACAACTCCTGCTTCAGGATTAGTGCTACTTCTAACTTAACTCTTGTCCTCTATCAATCCCTGACTTTTCTTCTAAAACATTTTCAAATCATCCTTCCCCTTTATCCTTGAGCTTTATTTCACTCAGATCCAACATCGAAGTTACTTTCTCCAGTTATACTACCTATCTCTCTTTCACACATCTAGACACCTCAGGCTAAGCCTTCGGGGAGAATGAGCCCTCTCTGCTTGGCTTCTTCTTCCGTTCCATCTTCTAGAAATTGAAATACAGTTAGTCACGATCCTTACTAGACTCCAAACATAATGGCAACCATCATGACCACATTCCATAACCATACCCGACCTACATATTTTGCCATCGTGTACCACATTATCAAGGCAGTTATCATGACCTGTACTCGACAAAACTTACCACGTCGGCCATTATAATCTACAGCCGACGCTGCGTATTATGATACCAACTGTAGCATATACTTATGCTAAATGTCATGGCAGTTATGCTTATAGTATCTATCAGACGCCTTGTATTATGGTATCCATTAAAACTGATTCCAAACGTCATGTTTGGGGGGTGGAATGGCAATTGTACCTTAAAAGTCATCACCCTCGAACATTAGACATAATCATTATTATGGTTTCATCATACCAGTGATTACCATTACCTCTATCAGGGTTCTTGATCATAAAATGTCTGTACTGCACATAGCTTTAGATCATCTCCTACCTGAAGTTTTAATCAAAGAATACGGATCCCCAGCTTGAGCCATTTTCTTTTCTGTCTGTCAAAAGCCTTTATAGAATATATTCCAAAAGACATGACCAAACTTAAAATGTACAATGATGAATGTTTACTCAACAAGAAAGAGACAAATGAATGTACAGCTCATAATACCGTATCATTTTGCTCAATATGCCAACAACTTATAATAACTCTCTCTCTCTCTCTCTCTCTCTCTCTCTCTCTCTCTCTCTCTCTCTCTCTCTCTCTCCATTTCAACTTAGGGAATCGTCAATTCACCCTAACCAGTCCAAGTAATTTCCCGGACGCAGCGTCTCTCGGTCCCCTTGCCTAACGTGTTCTTCCCTCTGGCAGCCTTCCCTCTCCCTCCCAGCACCCGTAATTCAGGCCATAGCGCCCTAATTAGTCGTCCGAGTCCCGCGTCCTCCTAGACCTTCTGGCAGCCCCTCCTCCGTCCCTTTCTCCTCCTTGTATCACACGCTCCCTCTCTCTTACACCCTCCCTGCCGCCCGCTCAGTCACTCAACAATTTTGTTTCTTTCACGTCCATTATACTTCTCTCCCGCGTCTCTTTCATTAATTCTCTTCAGTCGTACAATACTAAAAACGTTTTACTGTTTAGTTGAAGCGGTGTTCATGCCCTTCACACGACCTCATGGGAGACGAGTAAGAAAAATAAGAAAATGGATCTGGCCGTTTCGAAAAGATTTACGGCTCTCACGACGTCCCTTTCTCTAAGAATTCTCTTCTTAAGGAATGTTGATTATTCTTTTTAAGATTTCTCCGTCTGGGGTATCATGTCAGTGAACTTGAAGGTAATTCCGATGGTGAGAGGATGTTCTGTTGTTGCCTGGATATAACTAACGCTCAGTATTGATCGATGCAGTGACCAGGGACGTGGCTCAAGGCTCTGGTATTGATCTGGAGTGGGTTGACATCTGCGAAGACGCAGCTAGTGAAGGACAACAGTCGCCATGATTAAGTCAGTGACTGAGATATATGGCCCTTGAGATTCTTTACCAAAACGTCCTTTTTCTTGTTTGCGTTTTGTAAACTCTGCATTGACATTCATAATAACCATATTTTTTAAGTGAATTCATGAAGAAATATATTCTCGTTTATAACTGAATGCTGCTGATATGTAATTAGATTTAATTGCACAAACATAAGTGTTATGAAATAAGTACACACCCCATACATACACTCACACAAACTTACATACAACACACACACACACACACACACACACACACACACATCGTACAGTACAAATAGGTAAATCAATACAGGTGTCTGTGTGAGACTTTGTAAGAATGTGTTCACAGATTTCATGCGTCTTTCAGTTGCCCATAGTATCACCCAACTTCTAACATATCATGTCCTGCACGTTAGTCTCATACGAGTTTCGGGAAAAAGTAAAGAATCATCAAAGGGAAAGAGAGACAATAATTTCATTCACATGCAAAATACAAATCCAGTACCACAAGTTCCATTGACTCACAAAGAATAGAAAAAGGCAAACAAAGGGGTGATTGCCAGGAGACTTATGGATAAAAAAATATGAATCATCCTTCAGTAAGCCACACCTTATGAAATAAACGACGCAACCAACTTATGAACAGCAGTCACCCTATGTCGATTATAAGAGAACTCGAAGCTGCAGGATTTCTAGATGGCAGTTGAGGAAATGGCCGCGCACTCTGTCCAAGGACCGGATTCCTGAAACTCCCATTCTAAAAAGAAATTCAAAACATTACTTACACGAGCACTAATCGTCCTTTGGAAAAAAAAATGTCAGGACTCTGGCATCATCCCAAAGAGTTTGAAACTAACACATCGTCCCACTTCACAAAAGGAAGATGCAAAGTAATCACATCGCACATTTTCAAAAATTCGGGAGACCAAAGAAGTAAACCGAATGACGGTGTAAGCAAAAAATTATACATAAACAAGGAATACAGAATTTATGAGCGGGATGATGATGAGTGTTAGCTGCCTGACCACTACGATAAAACCGCAGAGGCGCGGGAGAACAAAATAAATGTTGATAAAATATGTTTTTTGCACTTTATTTCCACAAAATTCATGATATATACAATAATTTGAATTATGCCACTGCGTCATAGCCTTTGACACCATCCCCTTTTAAATCGACAATCCAACTGATTTTCTTCGAGAGACTTGTATATATTACACCGACAGATCACGAAAGGACGTAGTCACATCAAATCATCCTTGACAATCAGACACATAATATCAACAGTGTCATATACTTAATGCAACACGGCAAGTAACATAATAACATCTAGTTGAAGGGCTTGGTACATGCTTACAAAATACCAGTATATGCTTTGCCAGAGGATATACCTTCTATAATGCATAGTATGCTGTCAGAATCTTTGTAACTTGCGCCAAACCAGATTGACTTAAAGGCAGCACATATACATTGAATTTAAGCATGGGATATTTCCTTGCCGTTATACACCTTACATTATGAATGTGAATTAATCCCATATATTCTCTCTCTCAGTGCATTTCATCAGACTAGAGTTAGACTTAGTGTAATTAGCCTGGATTACTTGAGGTATGATGACTATTAGAGCCTCCTCCATCTTGGCTTGGAGAATGTTTTAGCGATGGGCTCAGACACTAAGACCCACTCTTCTGGCTGCAACGCGGTCACACAACTACTGCCAAGTTGAGGTGCTGCCTCAGAGTGCTTTTGAGGAGACTGAAGCGATTCTCAGTTGGGTTGAGATATAGGGAAGAGGTAACATCTCTTGATGGTTGTCGATGGCGGTAACAGCTCTACGATGATACGGATATAATTATCCATAATCAAAACAGCAGCTTCTTCTGCCAAAACGGCTTCAAGGAATGCACGGAAATCCATGAACACCTCCACCGTAACGCTGTGGGCGTGTATTTCGCGGTAAACCAATCCCCCCACATCTGAGTTAGCAACCATCAGCGTGATTTCCACCATGCTGTCCTGCTATAATCCTTGTGACGCGCTTGCATCGTGCTTCGCGGCGTTACGTCCTTTCTGTGTACAAGTAGCCAGTGTCGTCGATATATATCTGGTGTTGATGGAGATGTTTCTCATTTATTTAACTTGTAAAGTGAACTCGAGCGTCCTTCACTACATGGGAATTACGGTCTTGTGTAATATTGAGACACTACTTTATTGTTATTAATTCAGCATCTAATGCCATTCCCATTGTAGTGTTAGAAACTGGAGGCTGCCTGGGAAATGTGTGTCGCAGTGTCCGGTTTAGCCCACTCACGGTTATTTTTGGTACAGCTTCGATCATCATTACCAGGAAGTCGACGGACACATCAATAAGTTTCCGATTCCTCCACCATTACGACGCCCATCTTATACGTGTCTTTTTCTCAGAAAGTCTCGTATAATAATGTAGACGGTTGTCCACTTTATGCCCAGATCAGCTGCTGTGATAAGGAAGTGCTCGTCAGCCTCGTATCGTTTAGAAAGTCGTCGTTTATCCTCCTCCGAGATATGCCTGTGCCACGATGAAGAATGGCTACAAGGTGGAGGCTTGAAGTTCACGGACCGTAGCGGAGGTACTGCTGATGCTTCGTTGTATTAGTTATAAATATGAGAGGCGTATGGTATTCGAACCAATAAAGCTCTCACACAGTCTTTTAGCAGTACGACATTCCGTTTTCGATCATGTTACCGTGTGTATATTGTAATATTATCAGTTTTCAATATCTGCCGTTTTGACTCGTATGTTTTCATGAAATGTTTGTACAGACACACTTAGTCTAACTGCTATGAAGTATGTCTCGAGTATTGTTACTCTTTTACGAAAGTGATTCGGGTAATGCTTAATCGTTTCCAGTTTTGAATTGTGCTCAAAATAAACTAAAAAGTAGTGGGAGTAAAGTGCAGACAGGTGAATATAGTGCCTCTGGGGCTCTTTTCCTTGGCATCATCCTCACCTGCTGGTCTGTGCTAACTACGTACCTCTCTCTCTCTCTCTCTCTCTCTCTCTCTCTCTCTCTCTCTCTCTCTCTCTCTCTCTTTC
>JAYMFT010262336.1:0-10752 GCA_038088735.1 Panulirus argus
TCTATCTATCTATATATATATATATATATATATATATATATATATATATATATATATATATATATATATATATATACACATGCATGTATGTATGTGTGCGTGTGTGTGTGTGTGTATGCATCAGGTGCTCAAGGTTACTCATGATGTTCAAACAGATAAACAAATGTATAAACACAATCAAAAGATAAATGGTATTCGTGTAACCCTTCCTGCCATATAATTGGACACGCCTGTCACTTGCTAATCCCCCAGAAGACCAGAGCACCTGTTGTTACCAAGCTGCCATGTGGCAACATGAGGCTGGCCATGACTCGAGTCTGTCAGGATCTGTTCCCAGGTGAAAGACGTCCATGTACTACAACCAGTCTCCCTCCACCCTGTCTCTCCCGTCGGCTATGCTTCTGGGTGGGGAAAGGTGTTTATCCTCCACATTAAAGTACAAAAGAAAGGCTGTATCATGGCACCATATATGGCTGATCCTGCTAAAGATCGAGTTATACGACTTAAATTTTTTTCTCTCTCTCTTCCCTCGTAATGCTACCTCATGACCTACCTTGTTGAAGGGAGGACCTGAGTCTCCGTCAAGCCCGGGTTGGGAGGTGATATAGACAGGGAGTGAACGAAGGCTCTTGGAGGTAGGGAGAGAGGGACGAGGAGGAATTGGGAGATGAGGAGTATGAAGAGGAAAAGGTTTTGCGAGACGAGAGAGTTCCTGCGCCATAGGATTATTCCTGTACCAGAGGGAGCCTATACCATAGGACCCCCCTCCTGTACCAGAGGGCGCCTGTGTCAAAGGACTGTACCTTTACCGCAGGGATCCTATACCAGAGGATTTGTGTACCAAGACCTTCTCTGAACTATATGAGTCCACTTTGGCTCAGCCTAGGAATTTGCTCATACCTTCTTTCCCTAAAGACTTTTGGCTATACATACACTATATATATATATATATATATATATATATATATATATATATATATATATATATTCCATTATCTATCTACTTATCTATTTATATATATAATTGTCTGTATAACTTGTTAACTCATGGCTGAAGCATTAGACACACTAATGTGACTTTGACGTATCTATCGTCGTTCAGTAAATTGGTTCTTGTTCTCAGTGGGGACGTTTGGTCGAGTCGCTAACGAGATCTGGAAATGAAGGTTGTTGTAGAGCCTGGAACTCTGTGACAGTGGAGGGATGCTGTCTTACTCTCTGTTCAAAGCGACTTTACGTACGTCAACAGTGGTAAAGTTATCCTAGGTCGTCTTCTTCATTGGTAAAGTTGTCCTAGGTCGTCTTCTTCAGTGGTAAAGTTGTCCTAAGTTGTCTTCTTCAGTGGTAGAGTTGTCCTAGGTCGTTGTTCTCAGTGGCAAAATCATTCTGGGTCTTCTTGTTTGGTGGCAAATTTGTCCTGGGTCGTATTCTTCAATGGCAAAGTCGTCCTAGGTCGTCTTCTTCAGAGTTAAAGCTGTCCTGGGTCGTCTTCTTCAGTGGTAAAGTTGTCCTGGGTCGTATTCCTCAGTGGCGATGCTGTTCATCACTCCTATTCAGTACCTGTCATTTTTTTATGTATATGATAACGTAGTTGTGGAGTCGTGCACTGGATTCTCACACGCCTGTGGTCGATACCAGTCCTCTTCTCTGGACACCACAAACATGTCTTCCTCTTCTTCTTATGCTTATCAGTGGCCAGATCCGGACAATTTGCTTGTACACAAGTTACTGGCCAGGAGCGCTTCTACCCAGACGTCCTCTGGCATGACCTTGATTGACTCCCCGCTCCCTCTGTCACCACTCACTTGTCAAGTCACCTTTATACGCTCTGGGATATTTCCATCAGCAGGCGTCCACGGCGAAGTGGTGGAGACTGTCGGGAAAAGGGTATAGCGAGGTATCGCTTCCTCACGCCAAGACTTTCTATGGGTCCTCTCCAACCACATCCACGAAGTCCTTACCCTTCCACAGTGCCGGATGACCCAACTCGGAGATCCTAATTTCTTCTTCCTGTCGTCGGCCGATCGTCAGCCATGAAATCGACTGATTTGTCTGATGATGTCTTTTGACCTATATCGCTAGTCACAGTAGCACAATCGTACGGCAGAGACCATGAACGCCAGCAAGTGTTACGGGTTACTGCCAACCTCCGCATCTCTGCTTGAACTTAACTCCTTAAGCAAGATCCCTGTGCACGAAGGTATGGCTCCTTAAGCACGGTGCGACTCCTTAATGCGATGGTTTGACCCTCGAGCACAATAGTACGAGCCTCACTCACGACGCACGACTCTTGATTATGACGGTACGATGGTCTCGCCTTAGACCTTAAAGATGGGCTATCATGCCCGAGGGTCGTGCTACCGTCGTGCTGAAGGGTCGTATCTTGCTCAGAGTGGTCACCTTGTTCAGTCACATGCCAAGCAGAGTCTGTTTGCTTGACCTGGATTTCCTTCCTGGTTTTCTGACGCATTTCCAGATTATTGACACAGCTTTGTTCCTGGTGCTGTTAGGTTTCTAGTAGAGCTGTTCTTGGTACTGTTCTCTCAGTCACTGTTGGGTCTCTAGAGGGGATGATATGAGGATTCTTGGGGTCTTTGTTTCTGTCAGGTCTCTAGTCTTTCTTGCACTGTTGCCCAGTAGCGCTGCTAGGTCTCTAGTTCTTCTAGGTATCGAGTAAATTTTGTCACGTAATTCTGTCAGAGACTCTAGTATTGTCAGGTCTCTAATTCTGTTAGTTCTCTAGAACCGCGAGGCTTTTAGAACTGGTAGGGTCTCTAGAACTGCTAGGTTTCTAGGTAACATCCTGTCCCAGTGTTCTACCACAGGGTCTCTATCAGTGAATTTCTTAGGCGCCGTCAGGTTTCTTGATGCTCGTAGGAGGGTAATGGTAGAGACGCTCTGTGGCAATATTTCCCCCCACTCGAGCTTCCGCATCTCGTCTGATGCTCCGGTTTAAGAGAGAGAGAGAGAGAGAGAGAGAGAGAGAGAGAGAGAGAGAGAGAGAGAGAGAGAGGCCTCCTGCTGGTGTCATACCCCACCTCCTCCAAAACAAATTCCTCCCACCCCCCCAACACCTGCTTTACCTCTTCCCCTTCGCTTCTCAAAACACCTGCCTTGCTTCTCCCCGACACCTGCCTCTCTCTCTCTCTCTCTCCCTACCCCGCAGGAGCATCTAGTGTGTTGTGTGTGTGTGTGACAAAATGAGGTTCAACGAGGAAGCCATCAGTATGCAAGACGTCTCTCGCTCTATCAACTTTTTTTTCCTCACCTCAGCGAAAACCGGTGCACACACACACACACACATACATGTGTGCATGGACGACTCGGTAAATATGACTTTTCAGTATACATATGATCTCCGTTGAACGTGTATGCCGACAACCAAGTAAGAACTAGTGTGTGTGTGTGTGTGTGTGTGTGTGTGTGTGTGTGTGTGTGTTGAGGTAGTCGAGACAGGTCACCGTCCGTCTGCCACGTCAGGAGCTGGTGACCACTCACTGCGCCTCCTGCCTGCACCTGTCGTCCGCGACCAAGGTACACACACACACACACACACACACACACACACATACACACACGCACTAGAGAGGCCGCTGTCCTCACCAAGCAAAAACTTTGCCCAACATCCCGGCCTGAACGGTCCTGAGACTCCATGCTCATCATGGACTTGGGTGAGGTGAGGGGCTGTGGGAAAGGAAGTATCTCCCTCCCACCCGAGAGAGGGGTACAGTTACGTACGCGTCCGGGGGTAGCACGGTTTTGCAGGCCACCACAAGTGACTCATGACCCAGGCCCGTCAGGAAGTGGCTTGAGGTCATGGCCGCGCTCTTTTTGTGAAAGACAAGAGGAATGGGAGTTATGCAGCTGACCTGCAGCGTGTTCACAAATGTACTGACTCCAGGAGCCTTGCCACTGTCAAGTCTATACTGTGTGCTCTCTGTTTTGTGAACACCGTACGCTCTACGGGAAAAGAAGTAAGAGGAAAAGACTGCCTGAAATACTTGGAGCTCCGATGGGACTTGTAGGAAGATAAGAAGACGATAGAAGGGAGAAAATTCCACAGATTAACTGTTCAAGAAAAGAAACACGTATTCATAACGGTCAATCCTCGTGTGGTCGGTGTCCACATACAAGGGCATGGGCCAGGGAGCCAACTTCACCATCAGACCAACACGAGCGACCATGCACCTCAGATCATCGCTAATGATCATGCACAAAGTAGATGGGCCATAATTGGCCAGTAAGTACGAAGAGCCAGGTCCCTGGGAGATGTGATGCGGCGCCATCTTGCCTCAGTGAGCAAGATGGGGGTGTGTACGAGGGAGCTAAGCTTACCCGAGGGGAGAGAAGGAGCCATAGGAATTAAATACCGAAAAGCAAATATGTAGAAAATAAGTGAATCATCGGATAAGCAATAAATGAAAAAAAAAATCAATATTCATCATATCAATCGCCATAAATCTTAAAAAGAAATCTATGATTATAGTCTTAGGAATGAAAGCAGAAATCATAAACTGCATATATTTCTTTTGAAATAAAAGGTAGACGTAAAACAAACAATATGCTAATCAATTGTCGACACATAATCCGTCACCAAATGTAATCATCCAACACAAGGATGATCACGCTCTTGTCGATGGAAAATGTATCGTATTCCTCAGCGTCACACAACTACACTGTTGGCACGAGAAACTCCTTCACTGCCAAGCTCGCCATATCACATTATGCAAATATCAGTGACATTCCTTCCCTTCGCATGAACTTTGGCTGAGTGACAGCTGTGTCGTCAGGGCTCCTGGCAGGGTCAAAGAAGGGGGATGGAGGGGTCTGAGGCAAGAGGTCAACACCAGACTATAGGACCCATAACCCTTTTGGTATGTCATCGTACGATGGTATGGCGACCAAACGTTAAAAGTCATGAGATGTATGACGCGTGTTGTTGTTGTTGGTGGTGGTGGTGGCCCCAGTACACATACATTCCCGTACAATTCACGTACACACGTGTGCACTGACCCAACCTGTAATGTGTGTGTGCGTCTGCGTAACGAGAAGGTGGGGGCCCTCAGCCTGTTGATTCTGTAACTTGATTTATGTTCTGTGCTGTGCTGTGTGTACTGACGTCGCCTTTTGTGTATTTATGTATTGGATGCATGGTGCCTCTCAGCCCACCTTTATAACTTATATATGTATTTTTTTTTTGTGTGTGTAACCCTATACACCCAAGGGTGTAGAGTGCCTGTAACGTCGTCTTGGCCTCACGGTGGCATGTGGTTTGATAAATGGAGAGATTAAGAGAGCAAATCAACTGTCCGAATGGCCTCACAGATGCGTTATGGTTGCTGGGACATCAAAGTCCCAGTGACGTCATGTGTGATGATGGGTCGCGACACGGTTGGGGGGTAGAGGAGAGGGGCGGAAGGGGGGGGGATATGGGGAGAAGAAGAGATGTCAAGAGTCGGACGTTGGATGACAAGACAAACGAGAGGGAATGTGATCAGGGAAGAATGATGGAACCGAGATGGTGGCCTTGGAGAACTACGTTAACTAAAACGAGAGAAAAATGACTGTAACTCAAGCGGATAAAATCATCGCGGAAAGACAGTCTTGTGACTTTGAAAGAGACAGTCATAAACGTAAGCTGCAAATGCTGTTGAAAATTTCATTTATATCTAAACCTTTTGGAACTACGGTAAGACCCTTGAGCACGACCCTACAGTACGACCCTTTTTGGCATGGTGACGTGACCTTTTTTTCTACCAGGCCTTCAAGGGTAAAGTTAAAAGCAAGGACATCAGACATAAAGACTCGACCGTCGTGCTCAAAGGTCGCGCCTCGTAGCTCGAGAGTCGTGCCTGTCGTGCTCATCGGTCATGACATCGTTCTCAAGTGTCGTGCCGTCGTGCTTAAGGGGGCGGACGTGCCTTCATTTTCATATGATTAAGATACTTGGGAATCTGCTTGTTTGGAGGTAGATCAAAATATACAGCTGGAAGCGCATTAAACTGTTACACACACACTTGGGACACCTATCGAGGGTTCGACTCCCTCCCCTCACTCCTCCTCCACACAGCTCAAATAACTAAAGAGAAATATATGATCACACAGACGAACAAGGTGGGTCTCCCCCATCGTGACCAACCAGGATATCATCTGCCCTCCTTGCTCGCCCAATCAACGATCGGGATCGAGCGGCAGGTCAACCGCTAATGAGATGTGACCCCAGCCTTCCGGGCCCATCTGTGCCCCCCTAATGAACGTTAAAGGTAATTAACTCCTGATTGTTTGGCTAGTCTCGATTCTTCGGACATGGTTGATGACTGGTTGGCATCCAGCCCTGGGTGGGGTTAATGAGATCACCTCCTCTTAATTGGCTATAATAGATTATGAGGAACGAGAGGCAAGGACGCGACGCTAAATATCATCTGTTTAAACTTTTCGAAAGTGACTTTAACTCTTAGAGGAGTCGTTCTAGTTATGTACTTTCTCTAGCGTTGTTGGGAGTATGGATACACTTGTTCCTCGACGGCTAGGTGTGAGAGAAGGGGGTGGACACGCGGGGGTCCGGTGTGCCTGTAAAGAGGTGACGTATGTTCTTTGAACTGTTGTTTATTCGTGCATTTGTAGTTGAGAGACAAATCTCCTTTGATTACTTTCAAGCAATATTCTGAACACGTCACTGATAATTGGATTCAGTGGACATTATTACATCTGCGAGAGAAGACTTACCTTAAAGGACTGATTTACGCTGCTCTCATTATTTGTGTATGCTGGAGCGGCAGTAGCAGCAGCCGTCATCCGTGTGGGACGTGGTCTGTGTGGCAACCACACACGAGTCCTCTTCTGCAGTAGCGATCAACCCTCCTGGTACACGCCTGAAGCTCCGAAGTTCGGGTACGCAACTGGTCGAAGCAGACGACCCAATAGAGAGGACCTAGTGGAGTGGAACCAGTGGAGAGAACCTAGCAGAGAGGACCAAGTGGAGGAGACCCAAAAGAAAAGACCCAGGGGAAAAGACCTAGTAGAGAGGACCTAGGGAAGAGGACCCAGAAGAGATGACCCAGTGGAGAGGACCCAATGGAGAGGACCCGGAAGAGATGACCCAACAGAGAGGATCTAGGGAGAGGACTCAGTAGAGAGGACCCAGTGGAGAGGACCCAACAGAGAGGATCTAAGGGTAGAGGACCCAGAAAAGAGGACCCACTAGAGAGGATCCAGCAGAGGAGACCCATTGGAGAGAACCAGGAGGAGAGGACCCAGCAGAGAAAACCCAGCGGAGGGGAATCACCCTCAGACATCTAGCCTTTTTCTTTATTGTGCATTTTATTTGTATATTATCATTTACTGGCCACGGTTGATTCAACGAATCATGAATCATAACTACTGCTACGGTTACTTTTAGTAGTAGTGGTAGTAGTAATAGAAGTAGTAGCAGTAGCAGTTGCTGATGTTGTTGTATCTGCTGCTTGACCGTACCGTATATGAACTGATACAACGTGGGTCTCTCTTTTTACATATTTTACGAAGTGAATCGTTAATCAGAGTCTTAACTTGTCACTTATGCACCTTATGTTTGATGGCGGCATTGTCCAGGGCAGCGTTGCCTTGCAGGAAGTTCACCCGTGTTCGATCCCCAAGTATTTTACGACATCCCGTGTTATACAGCAAGTATTAACGAGAAAAATTATCGAAGGATTTTTAGTTAACCTGTGAGGTATCTGATGCGAAATATTGCACTCAGCGGGACATGGGAACAGAAAACATGCGACGAGGATGGGATTCGAACCCACGCACGGAGACCGTATTGGATTAGCAGTCCAACGCCTTAACCACTCGGCCACCTCGTCAAGTGGCAGTAGCAGACACTACATAAAATCATATAATTATATTTTAGTTTATTTTGTGAATAAATCATGTCTGCATCTCCTGGTAATGATTTTGATCGACATAATGGTCTGTAAACTTTCCTTCTATTTATGATCACGTATCCCGTATGCCATCCCAGATCTTGAGTTCATCACCATCATTACTTAATTTTTAATGATAATGATAATAATAATAATAATAATAACAATGATAGTAATAATAATGATAACAGTAATAATAATGATAATAATAATGATTATAATAATAATAATATTAGATAATGATTATAATAATAATAATATTAGATAATGATTATAATAATAATAATGATAATAATGAAAATGATAATGATAACAATAATGATAATGATAATAATGATAATAACAATGATAATAATGATAATAATGTTAAAATCAGTGCATTGGGAATGATAATTGAGACATGGGTGTCAGACTCGATACTTTAAGATATGCAGAGACCTAGAGTTGTCATTGTGCAAGATGAAACATCGTGACGTCAAATATATATATGCGAGTGGACTAGTCTTGAGCAGTGGAAATGCTCACGCTTGCACAGTCTGTTGAATGAGCAATGGCGAGGGGCTGCAATGTATACAGTGTTAACTAAAGAGACGAAAAGATAAAAGAATGAGAGAGACAGAAATACAAATGAAAATAAAGAAAGACAAGGGAATATTCAAACAGTCACAGGTGTAAAGTCACGTAAATATAAACAGAAAGACGTAAGAATATACGAACACAAAACGCAAAATCACATAAACACAGACAAACA
Source organism: Panulirus argus (assembly GCA_038088735.1). NCBI lineage: Eukaryota > Metazoa > Arthropoda > Malacostraca > Decapoda > Palinuridae > Panulirus > Panulirus argus. The sequence goes on from JAYMFT010262336.1 coordinate 8,656, forward strand.
AGTACAGTCGTACAGACTTTGACTGACTACTTGATATTTATAAGTAGATAATGTTATAAATATAACGCCTTTGATAATAACGTAACATTCTTTCCCTCCTGTTTATTCTCTCCACAGTCTCCCTGTAGCATGTAGACGTCACGCAAATGTATGCCAGGGACAATTGATTCGTTAGAATTTCCCACTTTGCTTATGTCAATATGTTTTTCTCAGAGTTATTAAACTATGTTTGAAGAGTGACCACTTAACTCGACACTCTCATCCTGCACTTCACTCTGTATTTGAAGAGTGGCCACTTCCCTCACTACACTTGTACACAAATGGACGATGATCACACATAGGGAGGAACGTAGAAGTTGCTCTTTCCTGTAGCTCTCCTCCCCAGACCTCAACTCTATCCCTCCGTGAGGAATCACTGATTACTTCTGCAAGATAATTGACCTGAGATACTAAGACCTTCAGCTCTCCTGCGCTTCATCATGTGTCTTTCTTTCCATTTCTTTCACGAGGTTCTCGTCTTGGGGATTCTGGCTCTGCCTTCCTTTGAACTCCTGGAAGTCTTTGATGATAACCGGGAGGCGTGTCATTTTATGATATTCCTTCAACAGTTTCTTTTCCTTATACAGATCTGAATTCCAGATATTTCAATAAGACTGACACATTTGTTTTCGTGATGCCAAACAGGAAACTTGGCTTTCATTCTTGTGCTTACTTCTTGTGACTTCCAAGAGCCTGGTTGTCTGGCCGACAGGAGCTGGGAGTGCTGGTCGCCCACTACTGGCTCTTGCTACTGCAGTGAAGTGTACCTCGATGACTGTGGTGACGTGTATTCTGATTCTGAGAATATCGTAATAATTATATTTATGTTGGAATGTTCTGAAGCCAATCAATTTTATATATTTTACTTAGAGAAAATTTTTTTTACTTCAGGACGAGGCTCATTACCTCTCAGCAGACTTTTCCTTTCATCTACTCCTTGTTAACTGCTCCTGACAGTTATGTTATAGACTTTAGAGGCAGTTCCGTTCTTTTAGTCGTAAAAGGCTTAGCTTCATATCCTGCTCAACAAAGTATACGTGACTTCAATGTTTTAATTTCTCTAAAACATGTAACAGGACACAATTACCGGTACAATAATCTTTACATAATGCTGTGAGTGTTAAAGCTAACAACACAATAACCAGATATGACCACTGTTGACCATCTACTCCCCACAGCGGTGGCCCTTGACCTCACCTAGAAACGTGCACACATAATGAAATTATGTGCAACCCAAAGACACATTAAGTTCATAAGGGAAACATATGACACAAGTGAGTGGAAACAGATTACATTATAGAGTATATGAAATGTACAGTTTCATGGATTCATATATAGAACGTATAATGTTTTGTAAATGTAATAGAATGTGACTAACAGATCACAGTGAATGTGCAGCATTCTCATTAACACAAATGTAGGGTGTTTCGTGAAGTATGTGTAACCTGGGATGACTGACGAGGATGTTTCATGAATTATATATATACTAAAGTTTACTGATCAGGGCATTTCGTAAGGTATGTACGTCCTACAGTCTACTGATAAGGAAATTTCGTAAGGTATGTATATCGTAGACTTAAAAGTGTACTTAACAGGGGGTTTCGTAAAGTATGTATGTCACAGAATGTACTAACCAGAGTATATCGTGAAACATGTCCATCCAACATCTATGGAGCACTTAACAGGGTGTTTGGTAAAATGTACGTACTCTAAAGTGTACTGTATTTTAGATAGTGTCACACATATTTACATCTGCTTAAGAAAATGCAGATTCATATGCAGTTATAAGATCACTGAACAGACTTGAGACAACTATATTGGTTAAGTAAATACATCAAAATGTTGCAAATTTTCTCAAACATAGGTGAATACACACACACACACACACACACACACACACACAGAACACAAAAGTGTAAGCACACACACACACAGAACACAAAAGTGTAAGCACACACACACACACACACACACAGAACACAAAAGTGTGAGCACACACACACACACACACACACACACACACACACACACACACACACACACACACACACTGAATCC
>JAYMFT010262347.1:0-10752 GCA_038088735.1 Panulirus argus
TAGAGAGAGAGAGAGAGAGAGAGAGAGAGAGAGAGAGAGAGAGAATAGTATGGTTTCCCATGACATGGATGTACGTGTACAGGAAGTCAGCCAACAAAAGCGTGCTAATCTGGATGATAAACGTTGGCAGAGTTGACAGTTGATGGCAGAGCATCTCTACCATCACTGTGGCTGACACCAACCACAACGCTCTACCCTGCATCGGACGGGATCTCTACGGGGAGTGTGACAGCGAGGGACGATAAAAGCATCGAGTTTTTTAGAGAACAAAGGCATTTGGCTGTGTGCAGGTCACTCGAGCAAAAAGATATATAGTTCCCGTAAAATATTTGGGTGTACCCTTTAAAATGGCTTCCTCAGAGAAAACGAGAACTAGTTCAAAATGATTCGTTTGTGTGTGTGTGTGTAAAACATTTGAATGTATGATTTTATAACGGTGTCTTCAGATATAGAGAAAACTTTTGGAAAACATTTATGACTAAAGTATGATGAAATATTTCGGTGTACCCTTTTGAAAATGGCATTCTGAACGAAATCTTTTAGGACAGTGTGCGTAAATCAGTGCAGAGTCATGGAAAGCAATGCGTTTATATTAAAGTATTTCGGTGAATCGATTAAAGTCGCCTCTTCGCAGGAATGGCAAACTTACTGAAATATATTTGTGTAATTTAGTGTAATAATATTAGATGTAACTGGTTGGTTGTTTGGTGATTAAGGATAATTAAGGCCGTTAACATCAAGCTATTACATCCTCTAACTACCTTGTTCAGGTGTTAAGGATAATTCTAAACTCCCTGTACGTGTGGCACATCTTGGAGTCCTCGTGTGTAAAGGTTCGCCAAGACTAGCTTGGCACAGGCTTATGGCAAAGACAGCCCGTTCTCCGGTGTGCCATTACTGGCACAGATCGGGAATGTGTTCTAGGGGTGCCATTTCTGGCACAAGTCGACCCCTGTGAACCATGAGTATAGTGGACTCGTGTGTGTGTGTGTGTGTGTGTGTGTGTGTGTGTGTTCTGTAAGATATGAACATTTTCTATTTTCTTTTTAGAAAACGTAAACTCGCGAAAATTATTGAGGTGGTAAGTGAACGTTAAAATATTTGAATATATATATATTTTTTTTCATTCTTCTTCAGAGGAAACGAGAGCTCATGAACATCTATTTGTGTAGTGTAAAAATATTCTGGATACAATGAAAACAGTGGCTTTAGAGAGAAGGAAGTCTCTCGGAAAATTGTTTGAGTTGAAAATATATATTTCACGTTAAACATCACCGCTTGTCTGGAGAGCGTCGGAGGTGCCGTCAGTACTGTGAGTCTGTGCGTTAAGGCGCTGAAGACAGGCGTCGTCCACAGAGTTAAGACAAATTGCTTTTACCCTTCCTCATAATAATGTTTCCAGCGGCTCATTCTCGTATATTGCCACGACTCACCCTCGCCTATCGCCATGACTCAGACATCCATATCGCCTCGATTTACCCTCGTATATCGCCGCGACTAGCTCTCGTATAGTTCGAACGACACAGCCTTGTATATTGCCACGATTCACTCCCGTATATCGCCAAGACTCACACTCGTATATTTCCAACGACTCATTCTCGTTTATTGCCACGACTCAGCCTCAATATGTCGCCACGACTCTCCTCATATATCGCCACGACTCGGCCTTGTATATTTCCAACGACTCAGTCACGTCTCTCATTGGAAGCCAGCAAGAGCCGAACAGGAGCTCTAGTTGAATCTGATAAATCGGCTTTGTAAAGAGCAGAATGTGGTTTACACACATGAAGAGGAGGAGCTGGTTGGTTACATACCTGAAGTGAAACAGCATTTGGTTTACACCCTTGAAAAAGAGCAGCATAAAGTTTACGCACATGAATTTTTGCGCTGTAAATACGGGGGGGGGGGGGGGGATGAAGTCATGTTCCTCTCATAGACACAGAGGCAATCAAGTTAAAGTTAGCAACTTGAACAAGCTATACCTATAATATCTGACGGGAACCTTACATTTTGAAGCGAAGATTTGATCCCATCAGCGTAGCAAGGAGAGAGTGAATGACGGTAAGGTATTGTCCAGGTAAACTCACGACTGCTCTGCACGGGTCTACATGGATCTACAGCCTACAGTTATTCACAAGTTTAGAAATCTCCGTGTTGGTGATTGCTTTCTCCACATTCCTCAAAATTCGTCGCCTTAGACATATATACAGACATACAGAATTCACAGGTGTAGCTGTACCTTGAGGCTATGTCACAGACGTTAACAGACGTAGACAGACACGGGAATAGTCTTTTACAGCTGATATGAAGACGGAACTCATTACCAGTCATCTTAACCTGAGATGTAATCACTACCATGATATGGAATCACTACCATGAGATGTAATCATTACCATGAGATGGAATCCCTACCTTGAGATGCATTACTACCATGAAATGTAATTACTACCATGTTATGTAATCACCACCATGATATGTAATCCTGCCATGAGATGCAATTCTACCGTGAGATGTACCCACTACAGTGAGACGGAATCACCACCTTGAGATGTAATTACTAACATGAAATGGAATCACCACCATGAAATAGTATCACTCCCATGGGATATAATTCTACCATGGAATGTAATCCCAACATCATACGTAATCCGACCATGAGAAATAATCCTAGCATCCATGGGTTGGTACATGACCTTACTCTCTCATTTACACTTTTTCCTGAAGAATTTTACCGAATCTTTTTCGTCGAAAATGATTTACAGAACCGTGTGACTATAGAGATGATATTCATATGTTACTAATAAGGGAATCAGCCTCTATTCCCTTCTGTTTGCGTTAGTCAGTTTACATACACATTGGCTGCTTAAGGTTCTCGTGCCCCTTGTGTTAGTCACGTGTTTAATCATCATGCTGTGCCTGTCAACCTGCCATCCAGTCTGGGGCCTGTCAACTCATCAGTCACAGAACCCGTCAGCTTATCAGTCCCAGAGCCTTTCAATTCGTCACTCCCGGAACCTGTCAATTCCCTGTCAAGCGGAGGCATCTGTCTACTCTTCCCTTGGGTTCTGTAAACATATCAGCTGTCAATTCTTCATCTTCGTTTTTAAAAGGACGACGTTTGACGATCGGCTCAGTGCTAAGCAGTTCTTCCATGAAGTGTAATCCTCCTACCATGAGGTGTAATCCTCCTACCATGAGGTGTAATCCTCCTACCATGAGGTGTAATCCTCCTACCATGAGGTCGAACTTTCCTATCATGACGCGTAATATTCATATCATGAAACATAATCCTCCCAAGAGATATGTTAATATCATAAGGTGTATTCTTCTCATAAGGTGTGATCTTATGAGACGTGATAATCTTAATGTGAGACGTAATTCAACCATGAGATATATCGGTAATATACCAGTGGGTACTCCAGACATGCAACAGACATATACCAGCGAGAAGTAAGCACAACTGGTCCAGGACGGAACGAGGAAGACGAGCACTTTACAGAAGTCGAAAAAGAACTGCAGATCTTTCAAAGGAGCCACAGCTCACCCAGCAAAGGAAAGAAAACCTATTAAGCGGATTATTGGACACAGATCATGAATTAATAATTTCATATGAAACGCAAGAAAAAGAAGAAGAAAGAGACATTAACGAAATAAGGAATAACCCGAAATATACTTTTACTCATATGCAAAACGCAAATCCAGAACCACAAACTCAATTGGCCCATTCAAGACGGAAGAAGGTATCTTTAGAGACGACTGCCAAGAGGTGAGTGGGATTCTAAAAAGGCAAAATGAATCGGTACTTAGCGAACCAGAAGCAACATTAGAAATAAGTGATCAAACAGACTTCTTCCTAAACAATAATCCCCCAAGTGTACACATAACGGATATCACCTTCACACAAGATTACGAGAGGGCCGTTGAGAGCACGCCCTTGCACTCAGCCCCAGGTCCGAACTCATGGAACTCAGTCTTCATAAAGAAATGCAAGTCACCTCTAGGGCGTGCATTAAGTATCCTCTGGAGAAAACGTCTAGATTCTGGTATCATTCCCGAGAGTCTGAAACAGACCCACATCGCTCCACAAAGGTGGAAGCAAAGCAATCTCAAAGAACTATCGACGAATAGCATTAATATCGCACATCCTAAAAGGCAAGCTGAATCAATCTGTGAAAGTGAACAAGCTTCATAACCCAGGAAAACATGGTTTCAGGGTGGGAAGATCTCGCCTGTCTCAGGTGCTTAACCATTATGATAGGATTGTTGAAACTCTGGAAAATAAAGAAAATGCTGACTTGACTTACACAGATTTTGCAAAAGTATTTGACAAACGTGACCTTGGTTTCATAGCGCATAAAATGCGAAAGATGGGATTAACTGGAAAAATTGGGAGATGGATATACAGCAAGTAGATCACAACACGTAAATCATGCCATATCTATTCCCTCCATAGCGAAAAGTTCAGTTCCCGAAGGAACTGTACTTGCACCCCTCCTATTCCTCATTCTTATATCTGACATTGACACAAATACGAGCCACAGTTCCATATCATCCTTTGCAGACGATACAAAAGTAAGTATGAAGATCACATCAATAGAAGATGCTGAAAGGCAACAAAGAGACATAAACGAAGTCTTTAACTGGGCAACCGAGAACAACATGCGTTTTAGTGGAGATAAATTTCAACTCCTCCGGTATGGGGAAAATGGAGAAATCAAAGACAACAACACAGAACACCGGAAAGACACATACGCTATCATAGAGCAGATGAATAATGTGAAAGACCTCAGAGTAAGAATGTCTAACGACCTAACCTTCAGCGAACACAAGAAAACAACGGTTACCTTAAGCAGAAGGGTGGCAGGCTGGATCCTGCAGACTTTCAAGACAAGGGAAGAAAAACTAATTATGGTATTATTCAAGACACTAATCCTTTCACAAACTTAATATTGCTGCATTCTAGCATCACCCTACAATGCAGGCAAAATTGCGGATTTCGAAAGTGTCCAGAGATCTTTCACAGCCCATATTGATGTGGTAAAAGAAGTATATTACTGGGAACGACTGAAAACACTGAGGCTACACTCCCTGGATCGCAGAAGGGAGAGATATATCATCATCTATATCTGGAAAATCCTAGAAGGTATGGTTCCCAACTTACATTCGGAAATAAAATCCTACTGGCACGACAGGTATGAAAAACTTTGTAAAATACTACCTCTAAAATCAAGAGGTTCCATATGCACGAAAAGAGAGAACACGTTAAACATCTGAGACCCAAGACTCTTCAACGCCTTGCCTCTTACCATCAGAAACAGCATGGGATGCATGGTAGAAAAGTTCAAGAGTGCACTGGACAAGTACCTAAAAAGTGGGCCAGACCAGCCAGGTTGTGGGGACTATGAGGGCTTGAGGGCTGCGGCTTCCAATAACTTGGTCGACCAACGACCCAACCCCACAGCCTGTGACCAGCCTGGGCTGTGGGGGTGAAGACCCTGGAAGACTCCACGAGGTATCCACAAGGTATCCTTGGGGTGTAATCCTACCATGAGATGTGATAATCCTACCATGAGATGTAATCCTATTATTCGGTGTAATATTTCAATGAGGTGTAATCCTAACATGAGATCAAACAATCCTACTGTGACATACATAGCTATGAACAGAAACAACAACAGACTAGTGGGACCTATCGAGGCAGTTTGTGATACTGGAAGATACCAGAAATATAAGAGACCAGCGCGGTAAGAGTTGAAAAGCAAACAGACAACTTCACACGTAACTGTTTACGTAACTTTATATGTAACTAAGGAGGTGCAAGTGATGCCAGTCGTGGATTTGAAGCGAAGTATTTATCATGTTTATTCTTAAGCGTATGTATAGTACTGCTTTCAACTACTCTAGCTGGTAAATTATGTTAACAGTCTTGTTGAAGCATTAAGTATCTTGTCTCATGCGAAGTAAGAAGTTTGCCTATGGGTTTGTATCCAGACAAATAAAGCCTTAAGCAGCTGTTTCAAGTTGAGATTGTTAAAGTCTTTGACAACTGCGAATACCTCTTAACCTAATAAGCTAAATGAGGTTTAGTCGTCTGTTTTGCTCTCATAGGATTTGTTTCTCAGTCCGGGAATCATCTTTGTAGCTAGCCACTGTATTCTCTCTATTCTGTCTTTGTAATTTTTCAAGTAGGGTAACCAAAACTAAACACATCATTCAAGGTAGGGGACACACCAGTGAATTTCCAAGGATGAGGATTAGTTTTTCAGATCCAGTTGCCATACATATAAAACATTTTTTCCGCCTTTTTACAGCAACTGCACTATTTACTTGGCTTTAGATCATCGGCGATTATTATATGTCTTTTTTTACTATTTTTCCTTTTGCAGATCAACAAAATTTTTGGTGACCTCTTCGTATTTACAGCCGATATATAGAACATTTGCCTCGATATCTAAATTAATTTACCACCTATGAGCTCAGTCCATAGCTAAGTCAATCCGTAGGCTGCAGCCGTTCAATTTCTGGCGAAGCTTTATTTCCCAGCATTGCCTCGTTTGCGAGCTTTGGCATCGTTCGACGTGGCCCATTATCACTGTGATTGATATATATGAGAAAGAAAACCGGTCCCAAGAGTGATGCCTGAGGCACGCCACTTACAACTTTCTAAGGCTCCTTGTTTACGGCCAGTCAACCAATTTTCTAGCCACCGAAGCACAACCCTCGTCTATACTCTGTAACTTCACGTTTACTAGTAACTGTTCAAGTGGCTCTTTATAGAATGTTTTGCAAAGAGTTTTTACTTTCCATGTTGATTATATTATGCTAGGAAATCAAGCATGATTGTCGGAGATGAACGATTTCGTGAGTTTCTGTGAAATCGTAATCATCTCACAATTTACAAGCTCAGCATTATCATAAAGTACTCAAAACAGATAGACAGACAGACAGACAGACATACAGACAGACATACAGACAGACAGACACAGACAGACAGACAGACAGACAGACAGACAGATAGACAGACAAACAGACAGACAGACAGACAGACAGACAGACAGACACACACACACACACACACACACACACACACACACACACAGAGACAAACACACGCACACTGTTAGGTCGAGTTCTGGCTTCACCAGAGGATCAAAGCGGGGCACATGTTACGCTACTGTTGTCATTTTGGACAATACTGTTAATATCTGGAAATATAGGATGTTATGAAAGTACTTTTAGTGGTTTCCTCTCTTTTTTGTATACCTATGGCCCATAGGGCTGACGTAGACCGGCTGACAGCATAGAGGACGTAGAGATGGGTGACAGTTCCTTGCTGATGTAAACCAGCTGACACCAGAGCTGACGTAGATCGGCTAACAGCACAGCAGACGTTGGCCAGCTTACAGCACACTGATAGGCTGGTTAACAATACAGTTGACGTAGACCAGCTGACAGCACAGCTGACGTAGGTTAGCTGACAGCACTGCAGACGTCGTCTGTCCATCCATTTCAATAGATACTCTATTCCCTATCAGAATTGCAAGTGGACAACATCTTAATAGTCCTTGTCAACGCTTTGATCTGTATTACAAATGAACAATGTGAACCAAACTTTCATAATTTTTTTTACTTTTTTAGACACACTCATCCTGAAATGTTCTGGGATATATGAAAGAGGAAGTTTTCTCAACAATTCCACTTTTGTTTGATATTTCGAAATTAAGTATACACCAACAGTAAAGTAGATTTTTTTGTTTTCCTTAATACAGTATATATATATATATATATATATATATATATATATATATATATACCAAAGGTAGTAAAAATTATTTGAAAAATAGAAAATAATTATGTTATCATTCGGTCCATTACACTGTACTACACAGAGAATCTGTATAATCGATAGACACGGTCGCTGCATAGCGTTTGCTCATTTATTCCTGTTTACTGCAAAACTATAGAAATGTACTGGCGCACATTATTATCAGCGACCATTATCCTACCGCCACCACCGCCACCACCACCACCGCCATATTATGATCTAGATTATGAATCTTTTATGGTAAGTGTGGCACAGAGCGAGGACTGTGGGACGGTGCATGCCTGCCTGCCACTCCACAAGGGACACCACCCACCACTTTTGCCTCTCGGGGTTTAAGTGTCAAAAGCGTTCACGTCCCAGACGTTTGCCAGGTTACGTAATAGTCAGCTGAGCCTCAGAGGAGATCAGTATCTCTCCCTCCGTCTGTGTCTCTCTCTCTAAAATCAGTTAGTGTACATATTTTTTGTCTGTTTTTTCTTTATTTCAGCTTCTTAGTATTTCTAGGCTGCATACATACATACATACATACATACATACATACATACAGACAGACAGACAGACAGACAGACATTATTATCATTGTTACTTTTATTAGAATCATTTTATTATTATTATTATTATTATTATTAATTATTATTATTATTATTATTATTATTATTATTATTATTATTATTATCATCATCATCATCATCGACATCCAGACAGCACACAAACACACTCACTGTAAAGACACTCGCAAAAACAGTAAATCAACACTCCAGAGCCAGACGCACTCATGTTGTTTTACACGTACGCCACGAGTGTATTGGCTCAGGCTTTGGTTTTGACTTAAAAAAAAAAGACATTTAGTGGATTTCTTTTCTGTAAGATTTTTGTATTGTTGTTGACTTGCTCTGTACTGTTAAGTCAATCAGTGGTTTTTAACTTTACCAGAATATGTGCTGCACGGCTTTATGTTGAGGGCATCTGAATTTGTTTGTTGCAGAATTGAACAATATCATGAGAGAGAGAGAGAGAGAGAGAGAGAGAGAGAGAGAGAGAGAGAGAGAGAGAGAGAATTGTGTTCTCCACTCCACCACTGGGAAAAAATTCCAAGCAGCTAGCTCTCCCACCTCTCACAATCCTCTCCCTCGGACCAAGAACTGACCCAAGGACGCTGTACAGTATTAAGCCGGAGTACAGGCAATGGAGTGTGTGGCAGATGGTATAGAAAGGAATACAAAGGAATTCAAGCAGCAACAGACCACTGGGTCCTTTCGAGGCTATTTGTGATAGTGGAAGACTTCAGAAACTCACAGATTGGTGGTAAAAGTTAGACGGTATGCAGATAATTCAAAGAGAATAGCCTGCAAATTGTCAGTGTGACTAAGGAGGCGCATATAACGAAAGTCGTGGACTTGAAGAGAAATATTCATCAAGTCTATTCTCATACGTATCTGTAGTTCTGCTTTCAACCACTCCAATTGGCAAATCATTCCATATGTTAACATTCCTGTTAAAAAAAAAGGTACTTCGCCTCATTCCAGGTAAAACGTTTGCCCACGAGTTTGCTATTTATTACTACGAGTGGAATCAGACGAATGAATTCTGTAGTAGCTTGATAAATCAAGATTATGATAATTTTGAATACTTTTATTAGATCACCTCTTAATCTTCTCTTCTCTAAGGTGAATAGGTTCAAGTCGTTTAATTTTCTCTCATAGGATTTGTTTCTCAGCCCATTAATTATCTTATTAGCTCGACGCTGCACTCTCTCCATTCTGCCTGTGTCTCCTTTTTAGGTAGGGTGCCCAAAACTAAACACAATATTCAAGATGTGGACGAACCAATGAATTGTAAAGAGTAAGGATGATTTATCTAGTCCTGAATTTGCAGGCCCTTCCTATGAATCCAAGAATTTTGTTCGCTCTTTTCACTGCTTCTGTGCATTGCTTACTTGGTTTTAGGTCACCAGAGACTATCATCCCCAAGTCTTTTTCCTCATTTACCTTTTGCAGTTCAGTGGCATTCATACTGTAGCTTGCCTTTTCCTTTATACTACCGATACGTAAAACTTTGCGACAATAATGTCATAATTTATTTGCCACCTATGAACCCAGTCCATCAGTTTGTCTGTGTCAGTTTGAAGCTGTTGACGTTCGAGTTCATTTGTAAAGTTATTTCCCAGCCTTGTATTATCAACGAAATTTGATAAACAAATCTGCATATGAACTTATCCACGCACCTTCTGGTTATCTCTAGCTAACGCGTCCTCCACGCTCATGCTCACTCCTGCCTGGTGGTGTGTGTGTGTGTGTGTGTGTGTGTGTGTGTGTGGAGGGGGTGGGGGGGGGGTATGAACCCCTGGGGATCAGCCTGCATAGTGAGGTGTGGGAACTGCTGGATGAATTGGGGTTCATCCTTGAACCAATTTTCCTTTCACTCTCTCTTTCTTTCTCCTTTACGTATAAGACAAATTTATGCATCCAAACCCTTCGGATTGCAGTCAGCTGCACGAATGTCTTTTATCCACTTACTTTAAGACATGTAAACACTGACTGTGTATGCTGGTAGAGGCAGATGTGTGATCCAGTTGCACATATGTACTTTATTGCTATAGATTGGTTGATGATTCAGATTTTGTGTGAACTGTTCAGTTCCTCTGAGAGAGATACTGGTATGTGTAAACATACTGGTCTGCATGCAAAAACAAATGCTGTCATAAAGACACTAACACGCACGCATACACAAACACGCACATTTACATATTCAAATACTCACACAGAAACGTAAATACACACACACACACATTTACGCATGTAGAAAGAAGGAGAGAGAGAGAGAGAGAGAGAGAGAGAGACTCTCTCTCTCTCTCTCACACACACTCACACACACACATACACACACACACACACACACACACACACTCACTCACTCACTCACTCGCT
>JAYMFT010262358.1:0-24361 GCA_038088735.1 Panulirus argus
ACCCCCGCGCCGGCAAGGTAGCGCCAGGAGACAGATGAAATGGCCACATTCGCTCACACTCAGTCTCTAGCTGTCATATGTATATATATATATATATGATGTGGCCATAGGGGACCCTTTATAACCTATTTAGGCTGACATGCTTATTGGGAATTTTGAAAAATATTTCAACAAAATATCTTTTATTCCAGTGATACATATTTTTTATTTGGCCTAGTGGTGAAAATTTTGATTATACATTTTTTCAGAGAATAATGACTTGCATCACTCTTCCAAATTAGAATGGAAAAATGATAGTAATATATCTTCTGTAGATGTCATGATCAACAGAAAAAATATTCTAAAATTATCTAAGGTGTATAGTACAGCGAAGACAGAAACCAAGTCAAGGTCATACATTCCATATATTTCATTTTATAATACTACAAGAAAAGATGAGTGTTTCTTCAATGTTTTTAAAGGCATTCAGGAAACTGACAAAGGTAAACAACATCTTAGATGGTTTTTATTATCCCCTTTGCTTAATTTTCAATCCCAAATTGCATGGAAGACATTGTGTCCAGGCAGGTCAGCTATACTTATTATGAAAAAGAATTAGAAAAAATTTCTTCCATAGGACTAGTGAAATTTAAAGATATTGTAGACAAAAGTGTATGTATATTACTATGATAAGAATCTTCAAATAATGTTATACATGTTTTTGTTTAATAGCAAGGTAATAAAGCAAAGAATTTTTTAATATATGATTTCTGAGTAGGAAATGATAATTTTTCAATTTTCTGTTGTGTTAGGAACTATAATCTTGTATTTGCTTTCAGCTAATATCACTTTTTCCTATACAATTGCTGTCAAGCTAAAAATAATTGAATCCAGCCTCAAGCTCCATATCAAATTTCTGCTAACTAGAAGGACAGTTCTCTTTCAGTGGAATGATTTTTAGCAAGGTAAAGATTTTATGAAATAACCAGTAAACTCCCGACTGGCAAGAAAGGAGGATGCCATCACCCTAATCCTTCAAGTCAAGTCACTTCAGGTTTGGTTTGTTAGTTTCCATAAGTCACATGAAAGTCATATACAAGGTCACCTCATCACACATATTTTTTTACATTTTTATTGTCATTCCTAACTGAAACAGCCCATGATATGCCAAAACTTTTAGAACAATAAAAGAAAGTCTCTAATAAGTGTGGTTTTATTTTCATGCATATTTGTGACTTGTTTTGTGTTAATACACCAGCCTTTGCACAGTGGCAGTATTTCAACCAATGAGGTAGGAGGTGCTACTACTGTGAAAAGTAATAAATAAGCTTTAAATTGGGGAAAGTTATCAAGTTTCACTACCTCAAGGGGATACACTAGTTTTACTAGAGTATCCAAGTCTTACCCCACCTTCTCGTGGTGACCTTATTAGTACACCCCTTAGGTGTAGAAGTAAAGGGTGAAGTGTTGTCTAACTCCAACAGGGCAGTCCTTTTAAATTTAGACAAACACCTGAAGTGTGCTCTGACTTTTTAATTTCTTTACAATTTTGGAGCATCGCTGCATCTGGAAACATTGTGCTGGAGTTGCCCTCTGCCAGTGACCTGTCGAGGGTGAGGCACAAGAGGCTACAAAGTGGCACTGGGGTCTTCCAATTATGCCAAGGATTGAAAGAGACGAGCGATTGAGGGTGATGGCACTGAACGTGAAGGGATGACTGGTGAGAGTAAAAGATGGGAGATTGTGGAGAGGTGTAAAAGTTGAAGCATGGATGTGCTGGGGATTGGGGAAACCCATATCCTCGGGCAGAGTGTGTGGGGTGAAAATGGAAATGATAAATGCAAGTTATGGAAGGAGGTGTGGTATGGATAGGAATGAGTGAAAATTATTGGGGAAGAGGGAAAGAAGAATGTGCAATTCTGCTGTCACCAAGAATGTGGGAGAGTATTACAGAGCATGGATGGAATGGATCAAGAATAGTGTGGGTGAAAGGAAAGATTGGGATTGTGAAGTATGCATAGGTATGTGTATATGCCTGTGAATATGAACACTGTACTAGGTAATGATGAAATGAAGCTTTTCTGGAGAAATCAGAATGACTATATGAACAGTTTTGAGAACGAGAGAAAGGTGGCTGTGTTGGGTGATACGACTGCAAAAGTGGTGAGATAGTTGGTAAATAAGGAGTGCTTGGAGTAAATGAGAATGGAAGTTATCTTGTGGATGTTTCTGCTGAGAGGGGTTTGTTCCTTGTAAACAACTTTTATCAGCACAAGATGATCCACAGATTTACATGGATGAGGAATGTTGGAAGAGAAGAGTAAAAGGCCCTGATTGACTATGTGGCAGAGGATGCCAGACTGAGAAACGCTGTGCTGGATGATACGAGTTGTGAGAAGATTCTTTGGAGACTCTGACCATTTCGCAGTTCTTGTGGGGATGAGGATCAGGGAGAAGTGGAGGTATGGTGTAAGGAAGAATGGATAGGTAAAAGTGTTGGCAAGCGAGAAGATGAATCATGAAAAATACAGAAAGGAGTATGAAAGGAAGATAACTGAAAGCTTATATGGAAGCGCAGTGAATGTCGGGATGCAGTCATGTGTGAATGAGGTGTTTAAAATATTTAGAGAAATACTATTAAAGGTTGTAGAATTAGTAGATGGATACAAGGTCATGGGATATAGCAAAAAAAGGGCAATGCATGGTGAATGGAAGAGATTAGAAATGCTGTGGTAGAGAAGAAATGACACATGGCAGATTGCTCAATACAAATGTACCAGTGGAAGTTCAGCAAAGGAAGAGGGAAGAATATAAAATATGTGAGCTGAATGTCAAGAAGCTGATAGAGGAAAGCAAAGAAAGAGGAGATGAAGATTTTGGAAGAAAGATAATCAAAAAGTTTCAGGATAATAAGAAACTATACGGAAAGGAGGTGAAAAAGGAAAGAGGTGGATGTAAGAGTGGAAATGATGTTAGAAGTAAGGAAGGGGAGTTGCTGAATCATATGGAGGAAGTGAAAGGAAGATGGAAAGAGTGTTTTGAAGAACTGATGAAAGTGGGAGAAGGGGAGGCAGCAGTTGTTACATGCAAAGGTATGGAGGATAGAAGGAAGAGGATACAGGTGCAAGGGCATATAGCAGAAAGGGAGGTAAGAAGAGCAATAATGAGACTGAAGGTAGGAAAGGCGCCTGGAGTGGATGGGATTACGGCTGAATTGCTGAAGTATGAAGGAGAAAGTGTGATAGAGTGGATGCACCTGATATATAATTCAGCATGGAAACAGAAGGTTGTGTCTGAGTTTTGGGTTATAGCTATCACTGTTCCTTTATTCAAAGGAAAAGGTGCTAAGGATGTATGTAACAATTATAGGGGAATAAGTCTGTTAAGCATACTAGGAAAAGTGTATGCAAGAATGTTAATTGATAGTGATGGAGTGACTGAATACAGAATAAGTGAGGAGCATGCAGATTTTTGGAAAGGTAAGGGATGTGTGGATCATATTTTTAAGTAGAGATGACTGTGGAAAAGTATTGAACGAAAGGTAACAAATTGTACGCAGCTTTTATGGATCTGGAGAAAGTGTAAGACAAAGTTGACTGGAATGCCTTACAGGATATGTTAAGGATATTATGGTATGGGGTCCAACTGTTGGATGGTGTGAAAACCTTCTACAATGGAGCGAATGCATGTGTAAGAGTGCAAGGAGAGTTGAGGGAAAGTTTTGGGATACATGTAGGAGTGATGCAGGGCTGTGAGAAGTCATTGTGGCTTTTTAATATATATACATGGAAGGAGTGATAAGAGAGATGAAAGCAAAACTAGGGAAAAGGGGTGCAGAGATGGAGTCTGGTGATAAGGTATGGTGGCTAGTGGCAAGCTTGTTTGCCGAGAGTGAAGAGGAGTTGCAGCACGTTATAAGTGTGTTTTATGATGTGTGTAAGTGGAGGAAATTGAAGGTAATTGCTGCAAGTAAAAGTAAAGTAATGGTGTTTGAAAGGAAATGGAGTGAAAGTATAGATTTTGTAAAACCACATAAAGTGAAAGAAGAAACTGTACTAAACTGTGCTTTGGATAAGGGGGAGAAAGACTGGAAGAGGTGAGAGAATTTAAGTATTTAGGAGCTGTCTTGGACAAGTTTGGTGATAGGGAAGGAGATATGTAGGAGATGCCAGTACATGAAAGAATAATCACTGGGTCCCTTGACAGAATAATGAAGGGTAGAGCTGTAGGTATGGATGTAAGGAAAGTATTAAGAGACCTATGCAGCCAAAACATGGACATGAAATGAAGCACAAAGATTAAGAATCCAGGCTGTGGAAATGAGCTGTTTGAGAAGAGCATGAGGTGTGACTAAATGAAATGAAGAAAGAAATGAAGCAGTGTATGAGAGATGTGGTATGGCAGGGAATGCAATGGGAATGAATTGTGAAGTAGTAAAATGAGTGAAATGTAATACTTTGAGGTGCTTTGGGCATGTAGAAAGAATACAAGACTGGAAGTTTACAAGGAGAGTGTATGATAGTACAATTAAAGGGGGTTGGTGTGAGAACAAAAGCACCTGGGACATGGGCAAATAGGGTGGAGGAATACTGGAGGGAGGGAAATGGTGGAAGAATGCATGGAATGGTGTATGCGAGGGAGGCATGCAAGGACAGGAATAAGTAGAGATTCTTTTGCAGTGGTTCTCTCTCTTGAAGGGAGTTTCTGGAAGGAACAGGCGTCAGAGATAGATGGACAGATGGAGGCGAAGTACTTTTCTTCAACAGGAATGTTAATATATGGAATGATTTGCCAAGTTGACTGACTGAAAGCAGTACTACAGAAACATTTAACAACAGACTTGAAAAATACATTGCTTCAAGTCCATCACATTATTTGTGCCTCCATAGTCAAAGTGACTATGCCTTTTAGCTTTTACCACACCATCACAAACAGCCCTGAAAGGACTGAGTGATCTGTTGCTGTTTGAATTCCTTATTATTCCTTTGAAAGCTGAGGAATTTCCAATAGAGAGATGGGTAGAAACTGGGTCTTGGAGGCATTAAACTTAACCAGATTTCATCTACCTCACCGAGATATCCTGTCCAAGTCTGAGTCTACTGGGGTTGTGTCAAAGTCAAGATGGTATGCAGATTGAAGGAGAGAAGGAGCAGATTTGAAGGATGTGAAGAAATGCAGTGTTGAGTTGTTAAAATACGAGAACATTTGATTATTTGTAAAAGGAAATCATTGCTAAAATGGAGAAAAAGGGCAGGAGACAGAACAAAAGATTGAGGGACGCCACTGTTGATGAAGAAAGGGGAAGAGGCTGATCAATCAACAGCCATGGTGATAGATCGGGCAGATATGAGGGAGGGAAACCAAAAGAGGGTAGCTTAAGAGATGGTAAACCCATGCCACATCCTGTCGAAAGCTTTGAATTTACCAAGAACCACCAAAAGGATTCTCCAAACTCCTTCAGAGATGACTAAACATTAATAAGATATGAAAGGTTATTACCATTGGATCTCACTTTACAGAAGCCATAATGGTGATCTGAGACAAGATTGAAATTTAAAATGTCTGAGGATATGGGAGCTGAAGAGGGATTCAAAGACACTGGAAACAATAGATGTAAAAGCAAAAGGATGATAGTTAAAAGGGCTCGAATGGTCACCCTTCTTGGGGATGGGATGTACCAGTGAATGCTTCTAAGAAGAAAGAAAAGCTCTGGTTTTAAAAAAGAAATGGAACTTACAAGCAAGTACAGGTGCAAATTTGGAGGGACACACTTGCAGTGCAATCAAGTCCATAAGCCTTGCTTGAGTTCAGAGAGATAAGTACTTTGCAGACAGTTCAAAAAGAGACAACACAGAGGGGCTTAGAATTAGTAAAAGGAGCATCAAGGTTAGAAGGAATGTTAATGTCATCAATGGTAAAGTTAGAGGAGAACCAGTGTTGCTTTGTCTATAGGAGAGACAGTTATAGGAAAGGTAGAGGGACAGAAGTTGTTAGAGATGCCCTTAACTAAAGACCACAAAGACCCATCAATGGATGAAGAAGAGAGGTTATCACACTTCTTTTGAATAATGGAATGTCTTGCATCATGGTTAACGTACTTAAGATAATTACAGACTGTGATAAAAGCTGAATGGGAGTCGAAGGAAAGAGAGTTTTCCAAGGTGTCTGATCCATTGTTTGAATGGCCTCAGTGCAGGAACAGTTGAACCATGGATTGGAAGAAGTGGTAGTCTTAGGGGAAGAGGGAATATATGCTTTTGTTCTCACAACAATAACCTCTGCTAAGCATTTGGTGGAGAATGAGGCATCACCTCATGAGAGACAGTAACATACCCAAAGAAAGTCAGAAAAGAAATTTCATCAAGTTATTCCAGTCAGCTTTATTGAGGGTGCCAGTATTTACGTTTAGAAGGGGCTGCTGGGAGGGGAGAGTGATGCTGAAATAAATACATTTATGAGTGTGTGGCCAGATGAACCAACAAGGGGAAAGATTGTGTACCCACAATGCAAAGGATTGGAGATAAAAAAAAACAGACCCAGAATATCAAGAATGTGGTCACAGCTGTCAGGAATATGGGTGGGGTGGGTGATAATTTGCTCTAGATCATCGAGAAGGAATGTGAGGGGTTCAGTCCCCCTCAGTCTGTATAGGTGGAGTTCATCCATTCCCTTTAGTGAATTTTAAAATCTATGTAGAGGACCTCAGCTTGCAGGCCAGACAATGTCACAGACTCATAGCAGGAGTCTAGATAGTCAAAGAAAATTATAAAATTTATAGAATTAGGAGAGCAGTAGGCAAAACAAAGGAAAAATTGGTAGTTGGGAGACCTGTTAGCTTGTTTTATATTTAGATTTTTCTGTAATTCAAATGAGCCTCTGTGATCTACCAGAAGGATAAAGAAAGTATATACTCAAATGAAAGACAGGACTACATTTCATAAGATTTTGTTATATCTTGTTATATACAACTTGCATGCTTTAAAAGAAGGTAAATAAAAACAAAAAAAAATAATTAGTGTTTTTACTGCAGTACCTTTCCATAGTACAAGCACGTAAAGCTGAGGCAGCAATTTTAGTGCAATAAATTTTACGAATGAAAAATACTTTCACATTGTTTTCGTTTTCTCCCCCTGCATTAATTCCAACAGAAAGAAGGTCTCTGATCACTGGCTTGGGAAAAATTCAACTATATCCTAGCAACATGGAGAAAAAGTTGGTGACTGTATGTTACGTGTTGCAGAAGAAACTCCATTCTGCATCTGTACTACTCAGTGCTCTATACATCTCCAGGTGATGTCAGCCAATAAGTATCACCACACTCTTACAACCATACCTAATAGAAAAAAAGAAATCTTTGGTTTATCATAATGCTAACTTTTTAATTTTCTCTTCTGTATGGTAATCTTTAGATCTTGCTAGCTTCAGTGTCACATAGCTGGATAAATGCTCTTACAATATTCTTAACTAAAAGAATAAAGGAGAACATATAATATTTCACTATTCATGACCATACATGAGAAATAGATTCATATTTCAGATAGTCATGAATGCAATTTCAATTAAGTTCAGCCTAATATGACTTCCACTTCAAACTTTCAAGTTGTGAAAATTTCCTGGCCATCTATATAGCCCAAGGTAAAGCCTATTTCCATAGCAGATGCAACAGTGGCTTAAAAGTCTGAGGCACAAAGATTGAAAATGTTCTTTATAGTGTGATATACTAGGTGAAGTTATGCTGACTGTCAAGTGCAGTAACATGAACCTGGAGAGTTCTCCTGCTAGCAAGGGCAATCATAGGTCAACAGTGAGAAGGATAAAATGTAGCTGCTCTCACACTACAATTAAGATAATAAATAAATTAGCCAAATTAAATACTAAAGTGTTCTCCACCAGGAATGGACTTAAACTCAGATAATGAAAAACTATATTACTAAATTGTATCTATTACAAAAATTAATAAGGGCACTGTAGAACGTCTTATATTCAGTTTTAAAGCTGAAAGAGATCACTCAACCTAGTGTAGGAGTGAATGCTGGTCTAATCGGTGAGGGACGTGGACAAGTAGTGCCACAGGCAACTACTAAAAACAAAACACAAAAATATATAACTGTTTAAGAGACTATTTTTTTGTCTCAACACACAATATATGTTCTCTGAGAAGCACACAGCCAATACTTTTCTATGGCCACATGTTCCGATTGTAACTATTATGAATGGGAATAAACAGGACCTACTGTTAAATTCCTGTACCAATGATGTTTCATTAAAATTAGTACAATGCCTCAAAAGTGATCACCTGCATCTGTAATAAACATGGTTCAAAATAAAACCTGGAATAGAATTACATAATGTCGGACCTATGATGAATATCATTTTTTCAAAAACAATGTTAGCAGCATTTTACTTTCATTATAATTTCAAGACCTCTTCAATCAATATGATACACTTTATGAAATGATACAAAAAAAAAAAAAAAATATCAGTTAATATAATATCATATTCCTGCCCACCACAACAGTTCAAAAAAAATGTTTCTGATGTAACAGAAACAGCCATTCTGAAATACAGACAGTTTCACAAATACTCTGCTTACAAGTGCATCCCACTGGATCACTGTTTATCAAAGGCCACAATATTACATGAAACCTAAAAATGTGTACTACAGGCAAATTTTGGGTTAACCCCCCTAAAAATCAAGCTGAACATAAAGCAGTCTGAATCCTGTGCAAGCATATCAAATACTTCTATATACTTATACATTTCCACTGAAGGCTCCCATAAAAATAATACTAATTTATATACATTATATAAAAGTTATCATCACCTATGTTAAAATACTGGTCTGACTGTATTTCCCAATAGCTGTTTCCCAAACATTAAAATAATCAATTCACATAAAGGAATCCATCAAAACTTGAGTGAATTACATGATATGAACTTTACATTATGGTACATACAAAATGTCACAGGTATATGATACAGCATGACCGTAAAAAAATTGAGACACTGCATATTTATAAAACTGAAGTACATGGCAAGCTATCTTAAAGATTTTCTTATTATCAGAATTCAAGCATGATACAGATGACAATACAACTCATTAAATCCAATTAATTCTTTTTGGTCCAAGTATTCCCCAGCTTCATGAGGTCTATTTCGTAAAATTTGATTGCAATCAAAACTGAAATCTGGTCTAACATCCTAAACATGGCAAAACCCACTTCCATCATAAAGCATGTCCATGGCACTTTTCATCCTGTACATCTGCACATGATTCTGTTAAGCAGTCAAACAGTGATGTCCCTCACTTTGTGCTTTACTACTCTGCATTTAAGCTTTATTTGGACAGGATGATTAACATGGCTAAAAACTGTGAGGATTCTGATAAGCAAATGACTCACTGATACTAAGCCTTGGTTTGTACTTCTGAAGGGTGAATGTTACACTCCAGAAAAAAAGTAAATATAGCATTAAGGCCAATCTAGGCTTTTTCTGAATAAGCATAAAATGCAGTAAACAAAATAACTTTTATAGTCCTATCAAAATTTCACAAAATTAATAAAATTTGAAGAATAAACAAAACCATCCAAGGCTCCAGATATTGACCATTAAATATCCCTCTCCTCCCACCAGCACTAACCCCTCCAGAGTCTTCTCTATGCAATTCAAAAAATTTTACATGTGGGTGCAGATATTCTGTGGTAATAAACAGACTGGTAACAATGTTTCATAAAGACTTGGCCATTGCTCAATACAGACAGGCTGAATTCTACTGAGGAACATGGTTAGGATTAAACTTTAGCTTGACATATCTGCAAAAGAGAGAGGACAAGATTAGTAATCATCACAGAGCTGAAGTCTTTAAAATAATCATTTGTTGTCACAGAGATTTTTGTTAATCAAATTCAGCTGTTAAGGTGATAGATGACAAAATAAACTGACTGAAAATTTGCTGGGACTGCATCAATTAGGTGAAAAGAATATATACAATGAACTAAAAAATTGTCATTCAAACTCTAATTATTGGGATTTTGGCAGAAAATAAGTTAAGCATTTAATAAATTTCTTTCTTAACTTGTATAGTACAGACAACATACAGATATCAAACAGGTCATACTGTCTAAAAGAATGGACACCATCCCATGGAACAAGCAATACACACAGAACTAACTATCACTTACTGTCTTGGTTAACCGTCAATTACTCTTATTCAAACCAAAAAAGTATCAAGTAATAAAACAACTCTCTTTAGTTAAATGGGGAAAAGAAAAGGTGGTGGGGTGGGGGGGGCACTGGCTTGGCTGCCAAATATCTCTAATAGAGTATGCTGATCAATTACAAACATATATAACACTCAGATGTGTTTTAGTAAAGGGCAATGACCTACATTAACATGTGCCCTTACTTTTCTTAGACTACTGTTAGTCCTCTTTTCCTCTTCTATTGGTAATATATACTTCAGTTACAACTGCTATTGGGGTACTTGCATGTCTTTGCCAAAGCTATAGCATGCAAAATGTAGCTAGCTACTGCATTATATAATTACTGTATGGCAGATGACAACTCAATAGTGGTTTGTTGTGATCCTATAAACTGCTCCTCTATCTATCTATCTCTGGTGCCCATTCCCCTCTGGGAACTTCCCATCAAAGGGATAGCCATGGCAAGGGAGTCTCTACTTATCCCTGTCCTTACATGCCTCCCTTGCATACACTATTCCACCCATTCTTCTATCATTTCTCTCCCTCTAATACTCTTCCACTCTATTTCTCCGAAGTCACTTATGGTCTTCCTCTAACACCAACCCCTTTTAGTGTAGTCATACACTCTCCTTGAAAACTTCCCAGCTTCCATTCTTTCTGCATGCCCAAACCACCTCAAAGTATTACATTTCACACATTCTACCACTCCACAATTCATTCCCTTTGCATTCCCTGTCATAACAAATCTCTCATATACCCCCCTCATTACTTTCTTCATTCCATCTAGTTATACTACATGCTCCTCTCAAACAGCTCATTTCCACAACCTGAATTCTTGACCTCTGTGACTCATTCCATGTATACATTTCAGTGGCATAAGTCAGGGTGGGGTGGACTATGCTGTCCCTTAATCCTCTCTTCACTTCCATACTTACACCTCTGCCCTTCATTATTCTATTACGAAACCAGTAACCCTTCTACCCTGTACTGCTCTCCTTATCTCTCTTTCCATATCACCAAACTTACCCAAGCCAGTCCTAAATACTTAAATCATCTCATCTCTTCCAGAATTTCTCTCCCATATCCAAAACAGTTAAATTCACTTTCTTCTTTCACTCTGTTTCCTTTCAAATGTCATTACTTTACTTGCATTTACCTTCAACAGCCTATGCTTAAACACATCATAAAACACAAAACCTACAAATCCTCTTCACTCTCAGCATACACACAGTACTACCTGCAAACAGGCTTGCTACTAACCACCATACCTCAGCACCATACTCTAGTGC
The DNA here is from genome assembly GCA_038088735.1 of Panulirus argus. NCBI lineage: Eukaryota > Metazoa > Arthropoda > Malacostraca > Decapoda > Palinuridae > Panulirus > Panulirus argus. The sequence continues at coordinate 11,471 of JAYMFT010262358.1, forward strand.
TGCACTCCTTTCCCCTAGCTTTGCTTTCATCTCTTATCACTGCATCCATAAATATATCAAAAAGCCACAATGACATTACACAGCCCTGCCTCACATCCATATGCATACCAAAACTTTTGCTCAACTCTCCATCCCCTCTTGGACATACATTAGCTCTTCCATAGAAAGCTTTCACACCATCCAACAACAGTTGTCCCCCTACCTCGTGTATCCCAAACATGTCGCATATAGCATTCCACTTGATTCTGTCAAGTGCCCTCCACAGATCCATAAAAGTTGGAAACAACTTTCCCTGAATACTTTTCCATTGTCATCTTCACCATAAAAATCTGATCCATACATCTCATAACTTTCCTAAAACCCTAATGCTCCTCACTTATTCTGCATTCAGTCACTTCCATCACTCTATCAATCAACATTCTTACATACACTTTTCCTGGTAAACTTAACAGACTTATTCCCCTATAATTGCAACATACATCCTCAGCAACTTTTCCTTTGAATAAAGGAACAATAATAGCTTTCACCCAATCCTCAGGCACAAACTTCTGTTTCCATGCTAAATTACATAAAAGGTGCATCTACTTTACCATACTTTCTCCTCCATGCTTCAACATTTCAGCCATAATCCCATCAACTCCAAGTGCCTTTCCTACCTTCAGCCTCACTACTATCCTTTTTACTTCAATTCTGTTATTCGCCCTTGCACTTGTATCCTCTTCCTTCCATTCTCCATACCCTAACATGTAACAATTGCTGCCTCCCCTTCTCCCACATTCATCAGTTCTTCAAAAAACTCTTCCCATCTTCCTTTCACTTCCTCCTTTTGATTTAGTAACTCCCCTTCCTTACTTCCCACATAAACATGTCCACCCTTACATCCATCTCCCTCCTTTTTCATCTCCTTTTGGTGCAACTTCTTATTTTCCCTAAACTTTCACTCAACTTACTTCCAAAATCTTCACCTACTCTTTCTTTGCTTTTGTTTGGAACTCTTTACCAGCTTCTGCCTTCCTTGAATATAATTTGCCATTTTCCAAACGCAAGTTTCCCTGTATATTCTATGTATCATTTATAAATTTGTTCCCATTTACATAAAGTGGATTAAGTGTATCCTACTTTTCAGTTCTTATTATTTTCTTTTTTATGTTGAAGGCTTCAGTCATGGACAAAAGTCCACATCAAGGCTGGGCCTTAATTGAAATATAGAGAGAACTGTGAAACAGAAAAAGAAAAGACAAGGGAAAGTATTTACGAATTTTTGAGAAAATGAAAGACCTGACTTTTGAATTGTGCCAGGTCATAGTTGTTGGGAAAGACATGGGAAGGTAGGGAGTTCAAAAGCTTCGATGTATATGGAAAGAAGCAGGTATCATAATGGCCCATCCTTGAGTTGCCAAAGACCACACAATAATCACGTGATGAAGCAGCTTGCCAAGTATTGCATGGTCTAGCTTGTGTTGGGGTCACACAAGCAGCCAGCTCTCGGGAGCAAAAACCAAAGCAATACTTCCACAACCTATGTAAAGTGTATCAAAGTGAAACACAAACTTCCACACTACCATAAGTACTTCTTTCACTAAGCACATCAAGCTGATTCATCATTTGGAACCAAAATCTCTATTCACACTACCTTCATACATAAAATGCTCTGATGCAGCTGATCACAAGTGATTCTTTTGCCATCTTTTGCCCTGACTGGAGCCTCTGGGACAAACAAGTGGGAAGCAGCCACAAGGCTGTATCACTGTCCATGTACAAACATCTGTTTTCCTAAAAGCCCATCAAACTGTATGTGAACTTGAGCCACACACTAATCCATTTATCACAATCCAACAGCAGTTATTCTGCTTATCTAAAAATAATTTACTACATTCCCAATTCTCGTCAGTTGGATCAAGAACATAGAGTCTGTGAAATCATTCACACACCCTCAGCCTACACCAGAATTAAAGGGACACACTTCCTCACTTAAAAATGCACTGCTTATGTTTTCAATTTGAAATCAAGGCTAAGGTTGGGGTGTGGTCCTTGAATGTGTGTGGATGTAACCAAAATTAGAAGGGAGAGATAGGTTATATGTTTGAGCTCTGAAAGCAACAAAGCTCAAGGGAAAGGCAGAATAATGGGTTGGGAACTTCTCTTACGGTTAGTGAGGCAAGAGCTAAGGAAAGAGTAGTGCTTCTGCTGAAGATCTGGGAATTTTTTAATATAAGGAAGTGAGCCTCAGACTGAAGTGGGTAAAAAATGAAAGTGGATAATGAGAGGTGGGTTATTATTAGCACTTAAGCACCTGGCCACAAGAGGAATAAAGAGAGGAGAGTATCTTATGAGGAACTGACTGAAAGTGTCAGCAGTACTGATGTAAGAGATCAGTTATCATTGATGGGTGCCTTGAATGCAAGGGTGGGTAATATAGCAGCTGAGGGTATAATTGGGGGGCATGGGATATTCAGTAATGTAAATGGAAATGGAGAACAGCTTTTGAGAAGTTGTGTGCTGAAACAGGACTGATAATTGGGAAAACCTTGTTTAAAAATAGGGACATACATAAGGATATGTAGAATAAGAAAAGTGGTAAGCATGCATTATTTGATTACATACTAAATGATGAGTGTGCTTTGGAAAGACTCTTGGATGTGTATGTGCTGAGAGGGGGATGCAGGTGGGATATTTAATCACTACCTGGCTGTGAAGATTCAAGAGGCTTTCATAACAGACAACATGATATGGGTCAGAAGAGGGTCGTAAAAGAAAGCATGCTTGGAATAGAGATTGTGTGAAAAACTAACATGAGGGATAGAGAGAAGAATAACAGGGTTAGTGTAAATAAATCTAGAGAAGTGGGAGAAGAAAGGGAGGTATTTATGAAAGCAGTGGTGACATAAGTGAGAGAGGTGTGCGGCATGCCAGAGATGGGAAGTGTACAAGTGAGAAAGGGTAGCGTATGGTGGGATTATGAAATTAATTGATATTTAAAAAAGGAGTGAGAGGTATATGGGCATTACTTACAAGAAAGGAGTATGAGTGCATGGATCTACAACAGAAAGCAGCAGGTGAAAAAGAGGGCAAATTAGAGTTGGGATGAGTGAATATCAGCAAACTTCACGGAGAATTGTTTTTAGATAAAGGTTAATAGTGAGAGAAAAACAAGAGAACAAATGGGAACATCCATGAAGGATGAAAATAGTGACATTATAACAGGCAGAAAAGGGGGGAGAGAGAGAGAGAGAGAGAGAGAGAGAGAGAGATAGAGAGAGAGAGAGAGAGAGAGAGAGAGAGAGAGAGAGAGAGAGAGAGTACTTTGAAGGACTATTTAATGTGAATGATGATAATGTGGCAGATGACGGGTGTTTGGGTTGGGTAGGTATGTGAAGCAAGATTCATGAAAAGTGGTTTAGTGAAAACAGAAGTGGTGGTGAACCCCTGTGAAAGATAAAATGTGGCAAGGTGAATGGAATGAATAGTACTTCTCCTACTTAATGTCCTTCAAAGAAGTACTGCCACTGGTTGGGTTAATTTTTACTATACTAATCAGGGTGTATGTCAGAGAATGCCTCAGTTAATTATAAAACATTGAATTATGAGATGGTGTAACTGGCTTTGGAACATTACTCATGGAAGCAAAAGAATGATTGTGAGTGAATGACTTTTTTATATCTGTTCCTGGCACTACCATACTAAAATGGGAAACAGCAAACAAACACAAAAGAAAGAAAAGAAAGCACCACATATGAACCTTTTTTTTTTTGTTATATATATGTTCACCATTTCCCATGTCAGAGAGAGAGCATCATGAACTGAGGAAGAATTCATACAGCACCATAGTCACGGAGCAGGAGTCTGAAGGTTTCATTATCATGCACTGACACCCTACCAGTCCACCGTGCATTCGATTTCATGTACAATATGATATGCATAGGAAACAGTTGTCAGTATTATTTGAATGGCCAGATATGCAGGCAGTAACGAGGAATACCATCAATTATAGTCGATTTTGAGTTTCAAAGCATAAATACCTTCGCAGACAGCTGTTTTGTTAATTCATAAGGTCACTGATTATAATTCATAAAGGGCTCGAACACTGCCCTCCATAGAAGAAAGTGCACCCAGCTGATCCACTATATGTTAATTACAAAATATCTGCATCATATTCTGACATACCATAATACATAGCTTACCTTGTACCCTTATTTCCTGGATTATTATCTGCAAGATATGTGATATTGCAATATTGTTGATTATTGCTTGTGGCTGATTAATTGATACATGGCAAATGGCAGAAGGCGGGAAAACTGAAAGGTTGCAGCCAATATCCGAACTTGTCTCCTCATTCTCTACCCGATGCACTATGCTCCAGCCATATTGCCATCAGTATTGTTTTTTCAAGTGATTCTTACTGTAGCATTGATAATTATGACACTTCAACTTCGAATCATTATCACACTCTCACTCATTTATCAACACACTCTCATGGAAAATGCATAATATAAACTAAGAATCAAAACTGATGCTTATTACATCACCACAAATCACTCTATATGGTATGTCGGGTTTGTCGTAACTCAGATGGGTGCTCTCTCTCTCTATGTTAGAGCTACATTTCAAATTAACAAAAATAGTTGTCTGCTACAGTATTAATTCTCAGAAACTTAAAACCAAGTGAATTAACCATATTCATCATTACTCCCTGCATATTTGGTCATTCAAATAATACTGACAACTGTTTCCTATGCATATCATTTTATACAAGAAGATGGACACCCGGTGGACTGCTAAGTTGCCATGGCACAATAATAAAACCTTCAAACTCATGCGCGCGACTACAGTGGCAGATTCGAATGTGAAACTGTAGAAGTTGGTGACTTGAGACTGGAAGAGTGTGGGAAAGGAGGAATTTGAGTAAATGTGAATAAAAGCACAGTTTAGCAGAATTAAGGGATAAGTTAATTGGGGTGTAAGTTTGCATAGAGAAAAATTGGAGGAGGTGAAGAGTTTTTGATACCTGGGAGAGGACATGGCAGTGAATGGAAACATGGAAGCAGAAGTGAATCATAGGATGGGTGAGGGGACGAAGGTTCTGGGAACACTGAAAAATGCATGGAGATATCGTTATCTGGGAGGGCAAAAATGGATATGTTTGAAAGTACAGCAGTCCTACTATTATCATGTGAAGGCAAGGCATTTGCCATAGATAAGATTGTGACAACCCTATTATTATCATGTGAAGGCAAGGCATTTGCCATAGATAAGATTGTGAGGCTGTTTGATCAGGCAAGTAATGAAAGAACAAAAGAAAGAGGTGTGGTAATAAAAATAGTGTGGATGAGAGAGCTGATGAGGATGTGCTGAAATGATTAGGACATATGGAGAGAATGAGTGAGAAAGGTTGACAAAGAGGATATATGTGTCAGAAGTGGAGAGAACAAGGAGAATGGGGAGATCAAACTCATGATGGAAGGATGGAGACAAAAAATTTTTTGAACCATCAGGGTCTGAACATGCAGGAGGGTGAAAGGCATGCTTGGGATATTGTGAACTAGAATGTGGTATACTGGGGTCGACATTCTGTCAATGAACTAAACCAGGTGAAGCATTTGGGGTAAACCATGGAAAGGTCTGTGAGGCCTGGTTGTGGACAAGGAGATGTGGTTTTTGGTGCAATACACATGACAGCAAGAGAATGGATGTGAGTGGATGTGGCCTTTCTTCATGTGTTCCTAGCATTACCTTGCTAACACGAGAAATGGCGATCATGTGTGGAAAAAAAAAAAAAAAGGGTACTAGAAGGATGTTGGAAAGATGTGGATGTAAAAGGGGAAATGTTAAAATGAAGTAAGCAAGGAGAGTTGCTGAATCAAAAGGAGGAAGTGAAAGGAAGATGGAAAGACAATTTTGAGGAAATGAACGTGGGAGAAGGTGAGGTAGCAGTTGTTACTTAAATGCATGGGTATGGTGGATGGAAGGAAAGAGAAACAAGTGCAAGGGCCTACAGTAAGAAGGGAGGGATAAAGGGGCAATAACGAGGATGATGGTAGGAGAGGCACCTGGTGTGGATGGAATTACGGCTGAAATGTTTAAATATGGAAGAGAGAGTGTGATACGAGTGGATGCATTTGATATGTGATTTAGAACTTGAGTACATGGTTTTGCCTGAGGATTGGGTGAAATCTATTATTGTTCCTTTATTCAAAGGAAAAGATACCAAACATGTATGTGGCAATTATAAGGAAATAAGTCTGTTAAATATACCAGGAAGAGTATGTAGGTGTTGTGACTGATAGAGTATGACGGAAGTTACTGAATGCAGATTAAGTGAGGAGGAAGAGGGTTTTAAGGTAGGGTGTGTGTGGATCAGACTTTTGCTGTGAGAATAACAGTAGAAAAGTATCTAGCTAAAGGTAAGAAGCTGTATGCGACTTTTATGAATCTGGAGAAAGCATATGGCTGTCTAGTGGAAAGCTTTAAGGGATATATGGGGTAGGAGGGCAACTTTTAGATGGTCTGAAAGCATACTATAGAGCAGCAAATGCATGTGAAAGAATGGATGAAGAGTGGAGCAAACATTTTGCTATGCATGAGGGTGTGAGGCAGGGCAGCGTGATGACATCAAAGGCTTCTAACATATATACATGGATAGAGTGATAAGAGGGATGAAAGCAAAACTAGGGAAAAGGGATACAAAGATCGAGTGAGATGGTGAGGTATGGTGGATAATGATGAGCCTGTCTGCGGGTAATAATGTGTTATTTGCAAAGAGTTAAGAGGAGTAGCAGCAGGTTGTAAGGGTACTCTATGATGTAAGTATACATGACTGAAGGTATATGCAAGTAAAATTACAGTAATGTTGTTTGAAAGAGGAAACACAGTGAAAGTACAAAGTAAAAGTATAGAGAGAGAGATAATGAGTAATAAACAATATCATGGATAAGGGGGAGCCAGACTGGAAGAGGTGACATAATTCAAATATTTAGGAGCTACCTTGGTTAAGTTTAGTGATACAAAAGGAGAGAAAGGGAGAGAGCAGCACAGGGTAGAAGAGTCAATGGGTCCCTCAACAAAATAATGAAGGGTACAGGTGTAAGTATGGAAAAGAAGAGATTTAAGGGACAGCACAGTCTTCCTGACCCTGACCCATGTAGTTGAAACACAGACTTGGTATGAATCACAGAAGAATCCCAACTGTGAAAATGAGCTATCTGAGAGAAGCATGTGGTATGATGACTAGAAGGAATAAAGAAAAAAATGAGGGGGTGTATGAAAGATCTCATATGACAGGGAATGCAAAGGGAATGAATTGTGGAGAGCTGGAGTGGGTGAAATGTAATAACTGGATGTGGTTTGGGCATATGGAAAGAATGCAAGACTGGGAGTTTACAAGGAAAGTGTATGACATTATCATTAAAAGGGATGGTGTGAGAGAAAGGCCATCTGTGACATGGGGAAATTGAGTGGAAGAATACAGAAGGGAGAAAACTAGTGGAAGAATGTGTAGAATGATGTACTCATGGGAGGCATGTTATGACCGGGATAAGTAGAGACTCTTTTGCCTTGGCCACCCAGCTGATGGGAGTTCCTGGAGGAAATGGGTGTCAGTGATAGATGGAAGTACCTTATATGATGAAAAATGAGGTAATTATTTCATTGCTTTATAGTGGTAATATTGGCACTTTACAAGAATTATTATACAGTATGGTGATATGTTGTAATCAGAAGCGAAGCTATTCTGCACTGATCATTATGTCTGGGAAGTGTCCTTATAAAGCTTTATTGGTATCTTTAATCCTATTTTCATTTCTACCACCAAAGTTATTATCCTTAATACCCTTAAGATGTTGAAAGATGAGAAAGGTAAATATATATAGAAAATAGTGAAAGAGACTTCATAAATGGTAGTGATGGTGCTGTCTCTCTCTTTATCATAATATTATGACATTAGTAGCAAAAAAAAGGTAAGCACAGTAAACAAAGGAGCTTTACTGATGACATCAAAGCAAAACAACTGGATTGAAAACTGATTAAAAGGAAATGTAAAAGACTTAGATGCAATGGAACAAATATAAAAGATTTTGAAGTCATCATAAAAGAGAAACTAGAATTCACAGAACATATTGAGCTGATTGCACAATGGAACCAAGCAATGATTGGTATGATTCTGAGAACCTTTGCTACAGGAGACAGAAACTTACAAATAAAAGAGTTTCATGGATAAATAAGCAAAACTGAATACTGCTGTATTATGACATTAAATGAAAAAATAAAAATGGATAAATTAGAAAAAAAATCTAAAAATCTTCATGAGTAAACTCATGGGAATGGAACATATGAACTACTACAAAAGGCTGAATGAAAAACTATGTAGCCTAAAAAGAAGGAAAAGTCATAATTTATGCATGGCAACAAATAGAAAGTATAACAGAATATGTATTAAACCTAAATTACTCTCAGCAAGTCACAGATATATTAAATTTAAGAATACCAAGGAACATACCAAAAATAAATCAGACAAAAGTATTTGACAGTCCAACCAAAAAGCTAAATGACAATTCAATATATTACTAGGAGAAATAAGAAACATCCATATCTACTACAGAAACATCTGAGAGAATACTTGACATGTGGGTGAAATCAATCCCACAAGAACCAAGAATATATAATTACAGTGAGTGCTTTGCACTAGCCCTGCCATTATGGCAAAATCTTACATAGGTACTCACAGGCGGATAGGTACTCTCTCTCATATTCAGTGTAAACTGACAGTATATTGGCCCCTCCCAATACCCCCAGCTAACTCAAGGATTATCCCATTCCCTACCCTTGGAGCAACCCATTAGGTAGTAGGATGTTGACAACAGCCACCCAGGGTGGCACTACAATCCCGACTGAGGAGACTTAAAGTGGTGCCCGGAACTATCTTGTACTCTCCATGTCAGGAGTGCTGGTCTTACTTCCTGTCCCATCAAAACAGGACTACTGGGTTAGTCCTGCCATCTTCCTCTTACAAGCACCACACACCTAATCATACCCTACTTATTATCATTACTTTCTTCACATAAGTACTCTCGCCAATTCCTGTCCCCTCAAACATTTATATGCATCATCATGGCAGTGTCCGTCAAATCTCAAGCCCCTTGTACCCGACATTTTGGGGTGCTAAGATTCTCCAGGATTCAGCCTGACTCTACTGCCAATGAGAGGGAGGGCTCTGGCAGTAGTAGTACCGGTCCCTTCCATGACCCTTCCCTCTCTGTGAGATCTTCCCCTTTTCCTATTCACTATACTAACATTCGTGGTCTCTCTAGTAATCTCTCCTCAGCTGAACATCGTCTGTTTTGTACCTCTCCTAATTTCTTACTTCTCTCTGAGACTCACGTTGTCTGATGACACTCTCAATAGTCCTTTTTTTATATCTAAAAATAATCACTCCTTTTTCATATCTAACTATAATCTCCACTCACGTTTCCAATTCAAAGGGGGTATTTGTGCTTATTCCAACACGCCTGTTGCATGCCTCAAGGACCTTGAGTCTCCAAACTTTGATGTGATGTGGCTCAAAGTCTGTCTTTCTTCTACCACACTTGTCCTCTGTTTCGCCTACTGTTCTCCTAATTCCAAAAATTTCATATTCTTCTTCGATTATCTAAACTCCTAACATGACTTAGACATCCTCTCACTCACAAGCCAAGATCCTCTACCTTGGGGATTTCAATGTTCACCATGGGGAATGGTTGAATTCCTCCCATACAGATGGTGCAGGGATTGAAGCCCTCACATTCTTCATTCTCAATGATTTAGATCAAATTATCTCCCAAGCTACCCATATACCTGACTATTATGATCACTCTCCTAATATTCTGGATTTGTTTTCACCTCTAGTCCATCTCGCTGTAAATACACAATCTCGACCCCAATTGGTTCATTGATCATACTCTCATAAATGTATCTATTCTAACAGCACCTCCCCCTCCAAAAACGTCTTCTAAGGGCAAATACTGGCATCTGAACAAACCTGATTTGAATAACTTACGTAACTTCTTTTCTGACTTTCCTTGGGTAAATTTCTGTTTCTCAAGTGGTGATGCTTGTCTCCACCCAACACATAACAGAGGTTATTCTTGGGGGAATGGAAGTATTTATCCCCTCTTCCTTCAAGACTACTACTTCCAATCCATGTTCAACCCTTCCTGTTCTGAGGCAATTCAGACAAGGGATCAGGCATATTGGGCTTAGAAAAACTCTCCCACATCTAGCTCCCATTCAGCTTTTATCACTGCCCGTAACAGTTGCAAGCATGTTATCCGTGAGGCGAAGCGTTTCTTTATTCAAAGGAAGTACGAAACCCCCTCCTCGTCATCCACTGATAGATCTTTCTGGTGTCTAGCTACAGGCATCTCTAACAACTTCTGTTGCTCTACCTTTCCTTCACTTTTCCGTCCAGACATTACTATAGCTGTTTCTCCTATTGACAAAGCAACTCTCTTTGGTTCCCATTTCTCCTTTAACTCCACCATGGATAACTCTAACATTCCCTCACCCGCTGATGCTCCTCTTAGTAATCTTATGACTCTTCCTGTAATCTCTTTTCGGACTGTTTGTAAAGTGCTTCTTTCTCTGGACACAAGCAAGGCTTATGGTCCTGATGGCATCCATCCCCGTGTACTGAAAGAGTGGGCCTCTGAACTTGCACCTGTGTCTGTTCCGTTTCTGTTTGAAAACCGAAACTTTTTCTTCTTGGAAACATTTGATACATCCCATCCATAAGAAGGGTGACCACTCTGACCCCTCTAACTATCGTCCTATTTCCTTGACATCTACAATTTCCAAAGTCTTTGAATCCTTCCACAACTCCCATTTCCTTAAACACCTCAGAAATCATACTTCTCTCTGATCATCAGTATGGCTTCCGTAAGGCGAGATCCACTGGTGATATTCTTTCATATATTACTAATGTCTGGGCATCATCCCTGAAAGATTTTCGGGAGTCCTATATAGTTGCCCTTGCCATATCTAAGGCTTTTGACAGGGTGTGACATTGGGGTCCCATTTCTAAGCTCCCCTCGCTTTCCTCCTTCATATCTAGCTTCCTCTTCGGCCGACCTATCTCTGTGGTTGTTGATGGACCAGCCTCCCCCCTTTTGTCCATCAGCAGCGGTGTCCCTCAAGGTCCTGTCCTGTCCCCTACACTTTTTCTCCTTTTTTTTTTTCAACGATTTCCTCACCACAAATAATCCAATGCACTCGTACGCTGACGACTCAGCACTGCATTCATCCACATCCTTTAATTCTGCACCCTCATCTCACTCGATATGCACCTCTTGTTGATACAGCTTCCTCAGTGAACTCAGACTTGGACAGGATATCTCAATGGAAGACACAAAATCTTGTAAGTTTAATGCTCCCAAGACCCAATTTCTACCCGTCTCTCTATCGAAACTCACAATTCCCGTTATCTCCTTTGACGTTTTTGTAATTCCACCTCTTGACTCAATAAACATACTTGGTATTACTGTAACGTCCACTCTTTCTTGGAAACCCCACATTGCGGGAATAGCTAAGTCTGCCTCTAAGAAACTGGGTGTCCTTTTTATATGTCGAAACTTCTCTTATGAACAGTTGCTCCGTTGGGACAAGGGATTGATTCGTCCTCATATGGAGTACTGCTCCCACATTTGGGATGGTTTTAGCTCTATATCCTTACTTAACACAGTTGAGTCGAAAGCGGTCCGACTTACCAACTGTCCCAGGCTAACTTCCAAACTTGACCTCCTTGCCCAACCCCGCAATGTTGGTTCACTTTCCTTCTTCTATAGATATGACTTTGGTTTTTGCTCCCAGGAGCTGGCTGTTTGTGTACCCCCACCACTAGCTTGACCACGCAATACTCTGCAAGCTGCTGTGTCACATGATTATTGTGTGGCCATCGGCAACTCAATGGGGTGCCGTTTTGATACCTGATTCTTTCCCTACGCGTCGAAGCTTTGGAGCTCTCTACCTGCTCATGTTTTTCCCAATAACTAAGACCTAGTACATTTCAAAAGACTGGTCTTTCACTTTCTCAAAAGTTCGTAAGTACTTTCTCTTGCCTTTTCTTTTTCCGTTTCATAATTCTCTCTATATTTCAGTTAAGATGCATCCTTGATGTGGACTTCTGTCCTTGACTGGAACCTTCATCATAATTAAAAATACAACTGTGTACAAAAGTATACCAGAGATACTCAGGTGTATGAAAGGTATACAAGACTTTATACATAAGTATTCAAAAGATACACGAGTGTATGCAAGAGTTATACAAAAGGTAAAAATCTGTCCATTGAAGAATGGTTCGCAGGTATTAGGGAGAATTCATGTTAGGATTCGAACGCACCTTTTTCAGTTCTACAACAGATCCTCTTCTTTTTTTTTCTCGAAATTCATTACTAATTAATGCTTTTATTTCAAGCTGGTTTGGCAACAGAAATTGTATCTGTGTTACAAGCAGCATACTCAGTTTTATGTTACACGTTCTTTGCTCGTATCTGGAGATCTGAAAATAGATTGTAATGGGTTGAAATGTCTTTTTAAAGTATGTGGTGACACTTTTGACAAACATTGTTAATAGAATTACTCAGTAATGAGGTACATATTCACTATTAGTGAACTTTCAGGAATTGCATATAAGCAAATGGTTTACTGTCGCAGACCCAAGTTTACAGAAGCAAACATATGAGTCATGGGGTTCACCTCATGTTTTCTCGCATTCAAAAGTTTGCTTTTTTGTTGCTGGGGATTCGGTTTCCTGATTAATCTCCGAGATCCTAACTTTCACAGCGTCTCAGAGTCTTAACTTGTAAACTTAATTTGTTATTCATTTTTCCATCAGCTGAGGTATGCGAGACACCTTCCTTAATATAT